>JANCRA010000182.1:362500-515528 GCA_024362935.1 Setophaga petechia | reverse complement strand
GAATATTCCTCATTTCCTGGGAATATTTCCAAATTTCTGGAATATTCCTCATTTCCCAGGAATATTTCTGATTTCCTGGGAATATTTCTGTTTTTTTTGGTAATATTCCAATTTCTTGGGAATATTCCTCATTTCCTAGGAATATTTCTGATTTCCTGGGAATATTTCTCATTTTTCTTGGAATTTTTTTCATTTTTCTTGGAATATTTCTCAGATTTCTTGGGAATATTTCCAATTTCCTGGGAATATTTCTGATTTTCTAGGAATATTTCCAATTTCCTGGGAATATTTCTGATTTTTTGGGGAATATTCCAGAATTCCCCTTTTTCTCTTGCTCTTCCCAGCATTTTTTGGGAATATCTTTCCCTGCTACCAAATAATTCCATTTTTTTCTTCTTTTCCAGGGATTTGAATTTCCAAATATTCCAACAGCCTCCATCCCAGCCCTTGGCTCCAGGGAAAATCTGAATTTATTCTCATCTGCAAACTCCTCAAGGTAAAACCCAAATTTTTTATTTCCTAAAAATCAAACTCAAAATTCCAATTTTTCCTTGGAAATTTGGGAATTTTAAAGATTTTTAAATTCCCAAATTTCCAATTTTAAAGATTTTTTTCCCTCCATTCTCCCTGGTGCTGATTCCAACCCCAAACTCTTCACATTTGGAAATTTCTATTTTTATTTATATTTTAATTTTTTTAAATTCTGCCCATAATTCTGGTGGGATGAAAAAATCAAAATTCCAATTTTTCCTTGGATTTTCAGGAATTTTGGGAGGTTTAATTTGTTTTTCCCATTCCATTCCAAACCCAAATCCTGACATTGAAAATTTCTCTTTGAAATTTGAATTTTGAGATTTTGCTGCCCACAATTCTGGTGAGATGGAAACTCAAAATTCCAATTTTTCCTTGGAAATTTGGGAATTTTAAAGATTTTTTTTTCCCTTCCTTCTCCTGGAGCTGATTCCAACCCCAAACTTTTCACATTGGAAATTTCTCTTTTTATTTATATTTTCATTTTTTTTATTCTGCCCATAATTTTGTTGGGATGAAAACTCAAAATTCCAATTTTTCCTTGGATTTTTAGGAATTTTGGGAGGTTTAATTTGTTTTTTCCATTTATTTCTGGAGCTGATTCCAACCCCAAGTCTGACATTGAAAATTTCTCTTTGAAATTTGAATTTTGAGATTTTGCTGCCCATAATTTTAATGGGATGAAAAATCAAAATTCCAATTTTTCCTTGGATTTTTAGGAATTTTGGGAGGTTTAATTTGTTTTTTGCCATTCCATTCCCAACCCAAATCCTGACATTGAAAATTTCTCTTTAAAATTTGAATTTTGAGATTTTTCTGCCCACAATTTTGATGGGATGGAAAATCAAAATTCCAATTTTTCCTTGGATTTTTTAGGAATTTTGGGAACTTTAAGGATTTTTATTTCCTGGATTATCCCATTATCCCATGGATTATCCCATTATCCCATGGATTATCCCATTATCCCATTATCCCATGGATTATCCCATTATCCCATGGATTATCCCATTATCCCATTATCCCATGGATTATCCCATTATCCCATGGATTATCCCATTATCCCATTATCCCATGGATTATCCCATTATCCCATGGATTATCCCATTATCCCATTATCCCATGGATTATCCCATTATCCCATGGCTCATTCCCATTATCCCATGGGTTATTCCCAATATTCCCATGGATTATCCCATTATCCCATGGATTATCCCATTATCCCATGGGTTATTCCCAATATTCCCATGGATTATCCCATTGTACCATTATCTCATGGATTATCTCCATTCCCCATGGATTATCCCATTATCCCATTATCCCATGGATTATCCCATTCCCCATGGATTTATCCCATTATCCCATGGATTATCCCATTCCCCATGGATTATCCCAGTACCCCATGGCTGTTTCCCAGTACCCCATGGATTACCCCATGGATTATCCCATTCCCCATGGATTATCCCAGTACCCCATGGATTATCCCATTATCCCATGGATTATCCCATTCCCCATGGATTATCCCATTACCCCATGGCTGTTTCCCGTTCCCCATGGATTATCCCATTATCCCATGGATTATCCCAGTACCCCATGGATTACCCCATGGATTATCCCAGTACCCCATGGATTATCCCATTCCCCATGGATTATCCCAGTGTCCCATGGATTATCCCATTCCCCATGGATTATCCCATTACCCCATGGATTATCCCATTCCCCATGGATTATCCCATTCCCCATGGGTTATTCCCAATGTTCCCATGGATTATCCCATGGGTTATCCCATTATCCCATGGGTTATCCCATTATCCCATGGATTATCCCATTATCCCATGGGTTATTGCATTCCCCATGGATTATCCCATTCCCCATGGATATCCCATGGATTATTCCCAGTATCCCATGGCTGTTCCCCATTCCCCATGGATTATCCCAGTATCCCATGGATTATCCCATTCCCCATGGACTATCCCAGTACCCCATGGCTCATTCCCAGTTCCCCATGGATTATCCCATTATCCCATGGCTGTTTCCCAGTATCCCATGGATTATCCCATTCCCCATGGATTATCCCATTATCCCATTCCCCATGGATTATCCCATTATCCCATCATCCCATGGATTATCCCATTCCCCATGGATTATCCCATGGGTTATCCCATTATCCCATGGATTATCCCATTATCCCATTCCCCATGGATTATCCCATTCCCCATGGATTATCCCATAGGTGTATCCCATTATCCCATGGATTATCCCATTATCCCATGGCTGTTTCCCATTCCCCATGGGTTATTCCCAGTACCCCATGGATTATCCCATGGATTATCCCATGATCCCAGTATCCCAAGGCTGTTCTGTCTCTCCATTCCCAGGTGTCCCGGGTGATTGGGGCCGGTGCCCCCTCTGTGCCCATCGTGCTGTGCCAGCCCCGCCCCGGGAGATGCCCGCGCCCGCCCCGCCGCGCCCGTGAGAGCCCCCAGCCCTGCCAGCCCTGCCCTGCCTCGAGCCCACCTGATTGCACTGGATCCTCTGCCATCCCTCAGTGTTCCCTAAATCCTTTTCCATCCCTGGATATTCCCTAAATCCTCTGCCATCCCTGAATATTCCCTAAATCCTCTGCCATCCCTCAGTGTTCCCTAAATCCTCTGCCATCCCTGAATATTCCCTAAATCCTCTGCCATCCCTGAATGTTCCCTAAATCCTCTGCCATCCCTCAATGTTCCCTAAATCCTCTGCCATCCCTCAGTGTTCCCTAAATCCTCTGCCATCCCTCAATATTCCCTAAATCCTCTGCCATCCCTGAATGTTCCCTAAATCCTCTGCCATCCCTGAATATTCCTTAAATCCTCTTCCATCACTCAATGTTCCCTAAAATCCTCTTCCATCCCTGAATGTTCCCTAAATCCTCTGCCATCCCTGAATATTCCCTAAATCCTTTTCCATCCCTCAATGTTCCCTAAATCCTCTGCCATCCCTGAATATTCCCTAAATCCTCTGCCATCCCTCAGTGTTCCCTAAATCCTCTGCCATCCCTGAATGTTCCCTAAATCCTCTGCCATCCCTGAATGTTCCCTAAATCCTCTGCCATCCCTCAATGTTCCCTAAATCCTTTTCCATCACTCAATGTTCCCTAAATCCTCTGCCATCCCTGAATGTTCCCTAAATCCTCTGCCATCCCTCAATGTTCCCTAAATCCTCTGCCATCCCTGAATATTCCCTAAATCCTCTGCCATCCCTGAATATTCCCTAAATCCTCTTCCATCCCTGAATATTCCCTAAATCCTCTTCCATCCCTGAATATTCCCTAAATCCTCTGCCATCCCTCAATGTTCCCTAAAATCCTTTTCCCATCTCATATTCCTTAAATCCTTTTCCCTTCTAATATTCCTTAAATCCTTTCCCCATCTGATATTCCTTAAATCCTTTTTCCATCTCTGAATATTCCTTAAATCCTTTCCCCATCTCATATTCCTTAAATCCTTTTCCTTTCTAATATTCCTTAAATCCTTTCCCCATCCCTGAATATTCCTTAAATCCTTTTCCCATCTCATATTCCTTAAATCCTTTTTCCATCTAATATTCCTTTTATTTTCTTCCCCATCTGATATTCCTTTTATCCTTTTCCCATCTAATATTCCTTAAATCCTTTTCTATCTCTCATATTCCTTCTATCCTTTTTCCATCTCTAATATTCCTTAAATCCTTTCCCCATCTAGCATTATTTTTATCCTTTCCCCATCTAATATTCCTTAAATACTTTTTCCATCTCTAATATTCCTTTTATCCTTTTCCCCATCTAATATTCCTTTTATCCTTTTCCCATCCCTGAATATTCCTTGTACTCCTTTCCCCATCTCATATTCCTTAAATCCTTTTCCTTTCTAATATTCCTTAAATCCTTTCCCCATCCCTGAATATTCCTTAAATCCTTTCCCCATCTCATATTCCTTAAATCCTTTTTCCATCTAATATTCCTTTTATTTCCTTCCCCATCTGATATTCCTTTCATCCTTTTCCCATCTAATATTCCTTTTATCCTTTTTCCCCATCTAATATTCCTTAAATCCTTTTTCCATCTCTAATATTCCTTAAATCCTTTTCCCATTTGATATTCCTTTCATCCTTTTCCCATCAAATATTCCTTTTATCTTTTTTCCCCATCTAATATTCCTTTTGTCCTTTTTCCATCTCAAATATTCCTTTTATCCTTTCCCCATCTAATATTCCTTAAATCCTTTTTCCATCTAATATTCCTTTTATTTCCTTCCCCATCTGATATTCCTTTTATCCTTTCCCCATCTAATATTCCTTTTATCCTTTTCCCATCTCATATTCCTTAAATCCTTTTCCCTTCTAATATTCCTTTTATTCTTTTCCCCATCTAATATTCCTTTTATCCTTTTTCCATCTCTAATATTCCTTAAATCCTTTCCCCATCTCTGATATTCCTTAAATCCTCTTCCCATCCCTGAATATTCCCTAAATCCTTTTCCATCCCTGAATATTCCTTTAATCCTTTCCCCATCTCATATTCCTTAAATCCTTTTCCCATCTAATATTCCTTGTACTCCTTTCCCCATCTAATATTCCTTAAATCCTTAAATCCCATCTAATATTCCCTTTTATCCTTTTTCCATCTCTAATATTCCTTTCATCCTTTCCCCATCTAATATTCCTTTTATCATTTTCCCATCTCTAATATTCCCTTTATTAATTTCTCCATCTCTAAAATTCCTTTTGTTCCTTCTTCCCTGTCCAAAATTCCTTTTACTCCTTTTCCCATGTCTGAATATTCCTTTTCTTCTCTCTTTTCCCATCTCTACAACTCCTTTTATTCTTCTTCCCATCTCTAAGCATTCCCTTTTATCCTTTTCCCATTTCCAAATATTCCCTTTTATTTCTTTTCCCATCTCTAATATTTCTTTTATTCCTTTTCCCATCTCTAAAATTCCTTTTATCCTTTTCCCATCTAATATTCCTTTTATCCTTTTCCCATCTCATATTCCTTAAATCCTTTTCCCTTCTAATATTCCTTAAATCCTTTTTCCATCCCTGAATATTCCTTAAATCTTTTCCCCATCTCATATTCCTTAAATCCTTTCCCATCTAATATTCCTTAAATCCTTAAATCCCATCTAATATTCCTTTTATCCTTTCCCCATCTAATATTCCCTTTATTCCTTTTCCCATCTCTAAAATTCCTTTTTATTCCTTTTCCCATTTCTAAAATTCCTTTTCTTCCCTCTTTTCCCATCTCTAAAATTATTTTTATTCCTTTTCCCATCCCTAAAATTCCTCTTGTTCTTTTTCCCATACCTAAATGTTCTTTTTCTTTCTTCTTTTCCCATATCTAAATTCTCCTTTTTATTCCTTCTTCCATTTCTAAATATTCCCTTTTATTCCTTTTCCCATCTCTAAAATTCCTTTTCCCCTCTTTGAATATTTTCCTTTTATTCCTTTTTCCATATTTAAATAATTCCCTTTTATCCTTTTCCCATCTCCAAAATTCCTTTTATTCCTTTTCCATCTCTGATTTTTTCCTTTTATTCCTTTCTCAATCTCTAAATATTCTTTTTATTCCTTTTCCCATTTCTAAATATTCCCTTTTCTTTCTTTACCCATCTCTAATATTCCTTTTTATTCCTTTTCCCATCCCTAAAATTCATTTTATTCCTCTTTTCATATCTAAAATTCCTTTTTATCCTTTTGCCATCTCTAAAATCCTTTTTATTCCTTCTCCCATCTCTAAATATTCTTTTTATTCCTTTTCCCATCCCTAATATTTCTTTTTATTCTTTTTCCCATTTCTAAATATTCCCTTTAATTTCTTTTCCCATCTCTAAAATTCCTTTTCCCATTTCTGAATATTTTCCTTTTATTCTTTTCCCATCTCCCAAAATTCCCTTTTTATCCTTTTCCCATCCCTAAAATCCCTTTTATTCCTTTTCCCCTCTCTGAATATTTTCCTTTTATTCCTTTTTCCATATTTAAATATTCCCTTTTATGCTTTTCCCATATTTAAATATTCCTTTTTTTTCCTTTTACCCTTTCTAAAACTCCTTTTATTCCTTTTCCCATCTCTGAATATTTTCATTTTTTATTGATTTCTCTCTCCAGAGCGGAGCAGAACCACCAAGGTAAGAACTGCTGGGCTTTGGGGTTTTTGGGGTTTGGGGTTTTTGGGGTTTGGGGTTTTTGGGTTTAGGGTTTATGGGGTTGTGGTTTTTTGGGTTTGAAGTTTGGCTTTTTGGGTTTGGGGTGTTTGGGTTTGGAGTTTTGGGGTTTGGGGTTTTTGGGTTTAGGGTTTATGGGGTTGTGGTTTTTTGGGTTTGGAGTTTGGCTTTTTGGGTTTGGTGTTTTTGGGGTTTGTGGTTTTTTGGGTTTGGGGTTTTTTTGGGGTTGTGTGTTTTGGGATTTTTGGGGTTTGAGGTTTTTTAGGTTGTGGTTTTTTGGGTTTGGGGTTTTTGGGGTTTGGGGGTTTTGGGGTTGTGTATTTTGGGTTTGGGGTTTTTAAGGTTTGGGGTTTTTGGAGTTTGGGGTTTTTGGGATTGTGGGTTTTGGGTTTGGAGTTTTAGGAGTTGTGGCTTTTTGGGTTTGGGGTTTTTGGAGTTTGGGGATTTTGGGGTTGGGTTTTTTGGGGTTGGGTTTTTGGGTTTGGGATTTAGGGGGTTGTGGTTTTTTGGGTTTGGGGTTTTTGGGATTTGGGGTTTTTGGGGTTGTGTGTTTTGGGTTTGGGATTTTTGGGGTTTGGAGTTTTTGAGGTTGTGGTTTTTTGGGTTTGGGGTTTTTGGGGTTGGGGTTTTTGGGGTTTGGGGTTTTTGGGTTTGGGGTTGGGTTTTTTGGGTTTGGGGTTTTTGGGGTTTGGGGTTTTTTGGGTTTGAGGTTGTGGTTTTGGAGGTTTTGGTTTTTGAGTTTGGGGTTTTTGGGGTTGTGGTTTTTTGGGTTTGGCAGTTTTGGATTTGGGTTTTTGGGTTGGGGGTTTTTTGGGATTGTGGTTTTTGGGGTTGTGTTTTTTGGGTTTGCAGTTGTGGTTTTTTGGGTTGGGGGGTTTTTTGGGATTTGGGGTTATTTGGGTTTGAGGTTGTGTTTTTTGGGTTTGCAGTTGTGGTTTTTTGGGTTGGGGGTTTTTTGGGATTTGGGGTTATTTGGGTTTGAGGTTGTGTTTTTTGGGTTTGCAGTTGTGGTTTTTTGGGTTGGGGGGTTTTTTGGGATTTGGGGTTATTTGGGTTTGAGGTTGTGTTTTTTGGGTTTGCAGTTGTGGTTTTTTGGGTTGAGTTTGGTTTTTTTTGCGTTTGGGGTTTTTCCAGTTTGGCGGTTTTGGATTTGGGTTTTTGGGTTGGGGGTTTTTGGGTTTGAGGTTGTGGTTTTGGGGGTTGTGGTTTTTGGGGTTGTGTTTTTTGGGTTTGCAGTTGTGTTTTTTCGGGTTGGGTTTGTTTTTTGGGATTTGGGGTTTTTTGGGTTTGAGTTTGTGGTTTTTGGGGTTGTGTTTTTTGGTGTTGTGGTTGTGGTTTTTCGGGTTGGGTTTGTTTTTTGGGGTTTGTTTTTTTTGGGTTTTTGGCTGTGTGTTCTGTGTCTGTATTCTGGCTTTAGAATTGTTTGTTTGTGTTTCCCACGGCCGTTCTCTCTCTCCATTCCCCGTTCAGAGCCGCTGTCGGTGCCGTGGGTGCCGTGCCCGTGGCGGGGCCAGCTCAGCATCGGGGGGCGGCGCCTGTGCACCATCGGCCTGAGGAGCCGGCACAGCGCGGCCAGCGTGCCCGCACAGCTGTGAGTGCATCCTGAGCCTGGCTTAACACCCTGAGCCGGGCTTAACACCCTGAGCCGGGCTTAACACAGTGCTTAGCACAGCGCGGCCAGCGTGCCCGCACAGCTGTGAGTACCTGAGCCAGGCTGGGCCTAACACCCTGAGCCGGGCTTAGCACAGTGCTTAGCACAGCGCGGCCAGCGTGCCTGCCCAGCTGTGAGTGAGGCTGGGCTTAACACCCTGAGCCAGGCTTAGCACAGTGCTTAGCACAGCGCGGCCAGCGTGCCTGCCCAGCTGTGAGTGAGGCTGGGCTTAACACCCTGAGCCAGGCTTAACACCCTGAGCCGGGCTTAGCACAGTGCTTAGCACAGCGCGGCCAGCGTGCCCGCACAGCTGTGAGTGCATCCTGAGCCGGGCTTAACACCCTGAGCCAGGCTTAGCACAGCGCGGCCAGCGTGCCCGCACAGCTGTGAGTGTGTACCCTGAGCCGGGCTTAACACCCTGAGCCGGGCTTAACACCCTGAGCCAGGCTTAGCACAGCACGGCCAGCGTGCCCGCACAGCTGTGAGTGCATCCTGAGCCGGGCTTAACACCCTGAGCCGGGCTTAGCACAGCGCGGCCAGCGTGCCCGCACAGCTGTGAGTGAGGCTGGGCTAGGCTGGGCTTAACACCCTGAGCCAGGCTTAGCACAGCGCGGCCAGCGTGCCCGCACAGCTGTGAGTGTGTACCCTGAGCCGGGCTTAACACCCTGAGCCGGGCTTAGCACAGCGCTTAGCACAGCGCGGCCAGCGTGCCCGCACAGCTGTGAGTGAGGCTGGGCTTAACACCCTGAGCCGGGCTTAACACCCTGAGCCAGGCTTAGCACAGCGCGGCCAGCGTGCCCGCACAGCTGTGAGTGTGTACCCCTGAGCCGGGCTTAACACCCTGAGCCAGGCTTAGCACAGTGCTTAGCACAGCGCGGCCAGCGTGCCCGCACAGCTGTGAGTGTGGATCCTGAGCCGGGCTTAACACCCTGAGCCAGGCTTAACACAGCGCGGCCAGCGTGCCCGCACAGCTGTGAGTGCATCCTGAGCCTGGCTTAACACCCTGAGCCGGGCTTAGCACAGCGCGGCCAGCGTGCCCGCACAGCTGTGAGTGCATCCTGAGCCTGGCTTAACACCCTGAGCCAGGCTTAGCACAGCGCGGCCAGCGTGCCCGCACAGCTGTGAGTGTGTACCCTGAGCCGGGCTTAACACCCTGAGCCGGGCTTAGCACAGTGCTTAGCACAGCGCGGCCAGCGTGCCCGCACAGCTGTGAGTGCATCCTGAGCCAGGCTTAACACCCTGAGCCGGGCTTAGCACAGCGCGGCCAGCGTGCCCGCACAGCTGTGAGTGCATCCTGAGCTAGGCTGGGCTTAACACCCTGAGCCAGGCTTAGCACAGCGCGGCCAGCGTGCCCGCACAGCTGTGAGTGTGTACCCCTGAGCCGGGCTTAACACCCTGAGCCAGGCTTAGCACAGTGCTTAGCACAGCGCGGCCAGCGTGCCCGCACAGCTGTGAGTGCATCCTGAGCCGGGCTTAACACCCTGAGCCGGGCTTAACACCCTGAGCCAGGCTTAGCACAGCGCAGGCAGCGTGCCCGCACAGCTGTGAGTGGGGCTGGGCTAGGCTGGGCTTAACACCCTGAGCCAGGCTTAGCACAGCGCGGGCAGCGTGCCTGCACAGCTGTGAGTGCATCCTGAGCCTGGCTTAACACCCTGAGCCGGGCTTAGCACACTGAATCTGGGGTCACACACTGAGCCTGGCTTATAGCACTGAGCCTGGCTTCTCAAACTGAACTTGATTCCTTAACCCAAATCTGGTTCCTCAAACTGAACTTGCTTTCTTTACTAAATCCTGATTTTTCAAACTACACCTTGTTTCTTAAACTAAGCCTGGATTCTTAAGCTAAGCCTGGTTTCTCAAACCGAGCCTGGTTCCTTAACCCAACCTGGTTCCTTAACCCAGACCTGATTTCTTAACCCAAACCTGATTTTTCAAACTAAACCTGGTTCTTTAACCCAAACCTGGTTTCATAACCCAAACCTGTTTTTTCCTAACCTAAACCTGATTTTTCAAACTAAACCTGGTTCCTTAACCCAAACCTGGTTCCTTAAACCTGGCTTAAACCTCCCAGGATCTGTGATTTGAGCTCCAAGCCTGGCTTAAACCTCCCAGGGTGTGTGATTTGAGCTGCAAGCCTGGCTTAAACCTCCCAGGATCTGGGATTTGAGCTCCAAGCCTGGCTTAAACCTCCCAGGATCTGGGATTTGAGCTCCAAGCCTGGCCTAAACCTCCCAGGATCTGGGATTTGAGCATTCCCAGGATTTACACCCAGGATCCTGCCCAAGCTTTATTTTTCCAGAGCTTTTTTTGGCTCCTAATTTTCCTAAAACTTCTCCTAATTTTCCTAATTTTCCTAAAACATCTCCTAATTTTCCTAAAACTTCTCCTAATTTTCCTAATTTTCCTAAAACATCTCCTAATTTTCCTAATTTTCCTAATTTTCCTAAAACATCTCCTAATTTTCCTAAAACATCTCCTAATTTTCCTAATTTTCCTAATTTTCCTAAAACATCTCCTAATTTTCCTAATTTTCCTAATTTTCCTAAAACATCTCCTAATTTTCCTAATTTTCCTAAAACTTCTCCTAATTTTCCTAATTTTCCTAATTTTCCTAAAACATCTCCTAATTTTCCTAAAACTTCTCCTAATTTTCCTAATTTTCCTAAAACTTCTCCTAATTTTCCTAAAACATCTCCTAATTTTCCTAATTTTCCTAAAACTTCTCCTAATTTTCCTAAAACATCTCCTAATTTTCCTAAAACATCTCCTAATTTTCCTAAAACTTCTCCTAATTTTCCTAAATCCTGAATTTTTTGTGTTTTATCCCCTCAGGCCTCCCACCCTGGACATCAAACACGTGATGGGCCTGGCTGAGCTGAAGAAAAAACTTCCAGAGGCTGCATTTGGGAAAAAAAATTACATCAAAAATGAAGGTGAGGGTGAGATATCCCAAAAAATTACATTAAAAAATTACATTAAAAATTACATTAAAAATTACATCAAAAATGAAGGTGAGGGTGAGATATCCCAAAAAAAATTAAATTAAAAAATTACATTAAAAAATTACAATAAAAATTACATTAAAAATTACAATAAAATTACAATTAAAAAATTACATCAAAAATGAAGGTGAGGGTAAATTATCCCAAAAAAATTAAATTAAAAAATTACATCAAAAATTACAATAAAAATTACATTAAAAAATTACATTAAAAATTACATTAAAAAATTACATTAAAAATTACATTTAAAAATTACATTAAAAAATTGCATTTAAAAATTACATTAAAAAATTACATTAAAAAATTACATTAAAAATGAAGGTGAGGGTGAGATATCCCAAAAAAATTAAATTAAAAAATTACATCAAAAATGAAGGTGAGGGTGAGATATCCCAAAAAATTAAATTAAAAAATTACATTAAAAATTACAATAAAAATTACAATTTAAAAATTACATTAAAAATGAAGGTGAGGGTGAATATCCCAAAAAAATTAAATTAAAAAATTAAATTATATTAAAAATGAAGGTGAGGGTGAAATATCCCAAAAAAATTACATTAAAAAATTACATTAAAAATGAAGGTGAGGGTGAGATATCCCAAAAAATTAAATTAAAAAATTACATTAAAAATTACATTAAAAAATTGCATTAAAAAATTACATTAAAAATTACATTAAAAATTACATTAAAAAATTACATTAAAAAATTGCATTTAAAAATCACATTAAAAATGAAGGTGAGGGTGAAATATCCCAAAAAAATTAAATTAAAAATTACATTAAAAATTACAATAAAAATTACATTAAAAATGAAAGTGAGGGTGAGATATCCCAAAAAAAAAAAATTAAAAAATTACATTAAAAAATTACATTAAAAATTACATTAAAAATTGCATTAAAAATTACATTAAAAATTACATTAAAAATTGCATTAAAAATTACATTAAAAATTACATTAAAAAATTACAGTAAAAAATTGCATTTAAAAATCACATTAAAAATGAAGGTGAGGGTTAAATATCCCAAAAAAATTAAATTAAAAAATTACATTAAAAATGAAGGTGAGGGTGAGATATCCCAAAAAAATTAAATTAAAGAATTACATAAAAATTACATAAAAATTACATTAAAAATTACATTGAAAATTACAATAAAAAATTACATTAAAAATTTCATTAAAAAATTACATTGAAAAATTACATTGAAAAATTACATTAAAAATTACATTCAAAAATTTCATTTAAAAATTACAATTAAAAAGTTACATTAAAAATGAAGGTGAGGGTGAAATATCCCAAAAAAATTAAATTAAAAAATTACATCAAAAATGAAGGTGAGGGTGAGATATCCCAAAAAAATTAAATTAAAAAATTACATTAAAAATTACATTGAAAAATTACATTAAAATTACATTAAAAATTACATTAAAAAATTACATTAAAAAATTACATTAAAAAATTGCATTTAAAAATTACATTAAAAATTACATTTAAAAATTACATTAAAAATTACATTAAAAATGAAGGTGAGGGTGAAATATCCCAAAAAAATTACATTAAAAAATTCCATTAAAAATTACAATGAAAAATTACATTAAAAAATTACATTAAAAAATGACATTAAAAAATTACATTAAAAATGAAGGTAAGGGGTGAAATATCCCCCCAAAAAAATTAAATTAAAAATTACATTAAAAATGAAGGTGAGGGTGAAATATCCCAAAAAATTAAATTAAAAAATTACATTAAAAATTACAATGAAAAATTACATTAAAAAATGACATTAAAAAATTACATTAAAAATTACATTAAAAATTACATTAAAATATTACATTAAAAAATTGCATTTAAAAATTTCATTAAAAATGAAGGTGAGGGTGAGATATCCCAAAAAAATTAAATTAAAAATTTACACCAAAAATGAAGGTGAGGGTGAAATATCCCAAAAAAATTAAATTAAAAAATTAAATTACATTAAAAATGAAGGTGAGGGTGAGATATCCCAAAAAATTAAATTAAAAAATTAAATTAAAAAATTACATCAAAAATTACATTAAAAAATTACATTAAAAAATTACATTAAAAATGAAGGTGAGGGTGAAATATCCCAAAAAAATTAAATTAAAAAATTAAATTACATTAAAAATGAAGGTGAGGGTGAGATATCCCAAAAAATTAAATTAAAAAATTAAATTAAAAAATTACATCAAAAATTACATTAAAAAATTACATTAAAAAATTACATTAAAAATGAAGGTGAGGGTGAAATATCCCAAAAAAATTAAATTAAAAATTACATTAAAAATGAAGGTGAGGGTGAGATATCCCAAAAAAATTAAATTAAAAAATTACATTAAAAATTACAATAAAAATGAAGGTGAGGGTGAGATATCCCCAAAAAAATTAAATTAAAGAATTACATAAAAATTACATTAAAATTACATCAAAAATGAAGGTGAGGGTGAGATATCCCAAAAAAATTAAATTAAAAAATTAAATTAAAAAATTACATCAAAAATGAAGGTGAGGGTGAAATAGCCCAAAAAAAATTAAATAAAAAAATTACATTAAAAAATTACATTAAAAAATTACATTAAAAATTACATTAAATATTACATTAAAAAATTACATTAAAAATTACATTAAAAAATTACATTGAAAAATTACATTGAAAAATTACATTGAAAATTACATTAAAAATTACATTCAAAAATTTCATTTAAAAATTACAATTAAAAAATTACATTAAAAATGAAGGTGAGGGTGAAATATCCCAAAAAAATTAAATTAAAAAATTACATTAAAAAATTACATTAAAAATTACATTAAAAAATTACATTAAAAATTGTATTTAAAAATTACATTAAAAATTACATTTAAAAATTACATTAAAAATGAAGGTGAGGGTGAAATATCCCAAAAAATTAAATTGAAAAATTACATTAAAAAATTACATTAAAAATTACATTGAAAATTACAATAAAAAATTACATTAAAAAAATTACATTTAAAAATGACAAATAAAAATTACATTAAAAAAATTACATAAAAAATTACATTAAAAATGAAGGTGAGGATGAAATATCCCAAAAAAATTAAATTAAAAATTACATTAAAAATTACATTAAAAAATTACATTAAAAATTACATTGAAATATTACATTTAAAAATTACATTAAAAAATTACATTTAAAAATTACATTAAAAATTACATTTAAAAAATGACAATAAAAAATTACATTAAAAATGAAGGTGAGGGTGAGATATCCCAAAAAAATTAAATTAAAAAATTACATTAAAAATTACATAAAAAATTACATTAAAAATGAAGGTGAGGGTGAGATATCCCCAAAAAATTAAATTAAAAATTACAATAAAAATTACATTAAAAAATTACATTTAAAAATTACAATTAAAAATTACATGAAAAAAATGACAATAAAAAATTATATTAAAAATGAAGGTGAGGGTAAAATATCCCAAAAAAATTACATTAAAAAATTACATTAAAAAATTACATTAAAAATAAAGGTTAGGGTGAAATATCCCAAAAAAATTAAATTAAAAATTACATTAAAAATTACGATAAAAATTACATTTAAAAATTACATTTAGAAATTGCATTAAAAATTACAATTAAAAAATGACATTAAAAATGAAGGTGAGGGGTGAAATACCCCCCCAAAAAATTACATTAAAAAATTACATTAAAAAATTACATTAAAAAATTACATTAAAAATTACATTAAAAATTACATTTAAAAATTGCATTTAAAAATCACATTAAAAATTACATTTAAAAATTACATTAAAAATGAAGGTGAGGGTGAAATACCCAAAAAAAATTAAATTAAAAAATTACATTAAAAATTACAATTAAAAAAGTACATTAAAAATGAAGGTGGGGGTGAAATATCCCAAAAAATTAAATTGAAAAATTCCATTAAAAAATTCCATTAAAAATTACATTGAAAATTACAATAAAAAATTACATTGAAAAATTCCATTAAAAAATTACATTAAAAATTACATTAAAAATTACATTAAAAATTACATTGAAAATTACATTAAAAATGAAGGTAAGGGGTGAAATATCCCAAAAAAATTAAATTAAAAAATTACATTAAAAATTACAGTGAAAAATTGCATTAAAAATTACATTTAAAAATGACAATTAAAAATTACATTAAAAAATGACAATAAAAATTATATTAAAAATGAAGGTGAGGGTAAAATATCCCAAAAAATTACATTAAAAAATTACATTTAAAAATTACAATAAAAAATGACATTAAAAATGAAGGTGAGGGTGAAATATCCCAATTCCCAACATGGAAAATCCTCATCCCAACCCCAAATATTTTTATTATTATATTTGATTTTATTAATTAAATTTATGATTAATTAATTAATTAATAATAATAGAAATAATTAAAATAAATATAATATATAATATATATTATATATATGCATATATATAATATATATTAATATATACTAATATATATAATATATATTATAGATATAGTTAATATAATTAATTAAAATAATTATTAATTTAATTCTATTATTAAGTAATTAGATAATTAATTTAATTTTATTATTAGTTATATATTAATTATTATATATTTTAATAAATAATAATAATATAGTTGATTAAAATGAATATAATATAAAATATATATTATTTTATATATGTATGTATAATAATATATATAAATATATGATTTATATTATATATATAATAATAATATATAATTAGTATAATTAATTACAATCATGAATTAATTTCATTTTATTATTAATTTAAGCAATTAATGAATTTAATTTTATTATTAAATATGTTATTATTCATTATTTATTTTAATTAATTATAATAATAATATAATTTATTCAAACGAATATAAAATATATATATTGTGATATATATGCATATATAATAATATATATTAATAGATAATAAATATTAAATAGATAATTAATATAATGAATTCAAATATATAATAATAATATATAATTAATATAATTAATTAAAATAATGAATTCATTTCCTTAAATTATTAATAAAATCATTATTTAATTTATTATTAATTATTAAAATTATTATTAAATATGGATGTAATTATATAATTAATGAAAATAATGAATTAATTTAATTTTATTATCAATTAAAAAATGAATTAATTTAATTTTATTATTAAATAATAAAATTAATAATAAATATATATAATTAATGTTTATAATCTATAATGAATTAAAATAATGAATTGATTTAATTTTATTATTTTATTAATTTTTAATTAATTTTATTAATTAATCTTTTATTCCCCAGTGTGTTTCCAGGGTGTTTATTCCAGTCTGTACGAGGTGGAAATTTCCAACAAGGACCAGCCCAAAATGGATCAGCTGCTGGAAAACCTGAGGAGAAGGGATTTGGTGAGATTTTCAATTAAATTTAATTAGAATTAATTCAATTTAATTAATTACAATCAATTTTAATTTAAGAAAAGCTGAGGAAAAAGGATTTGGTGAGTTTTTCTGGGAGGAAAATGGAATTAAAATGACATTTTTGGTGTTATTATCCACAATTAGAATGAATTAAATTAAATTAGAATTAATGAAATTAAATTAGAATTCATTAAATTAAATTAATTAGAATTAATTTTAATTTAAGAAAAGCTGAAGAAAAAGGATTTGGTGAGTTTTTCTGGAAGGAAAATGGAGTTAAAATTATTTTTTTGTGTTATTATCCACAATTAGAATTAATTAAATTAGAATTAATGAAAATGAATTAATTAGAATTAATTAGAATTAATGAAATCAAATTAATTAGAATTAATTTTAATTTAAGAAAAAGGATTTGGTGAGTTCTTTTAAATTGAATTAAATTAGAAATAATTAAATTAAATTAATTAGAATTAATTTTAATTTAAGAAAAGCTGAAGAAAAAGGATTTGGTGAGTTTTTCTGGGAGGAAAATGGAATTAAAATGACATTTTTGGTGTTATTATCCACAATTAGAATGAATGAAATTTAATTAGAAATAATTAAATTAAATAATTAGAATTAATTTTAATTTAAGAAAAGCTGAAGGAGAAGGACTTGGTGAGTTTTTCTGGGAGGAAAATGGAATTAAAATTATATTTTTGGTGTTATTATCCACAATTAGAATTAATTAAATTAAATTAGAATTAATTCAATTCGATTAATTAGAATTAATGAAATCAAATTAATTAGAATTAATTTTAATTTAAAAGGATGTGGTGAGTTTTTCTGGGAGGAAAATGACATTAAATGATATTTTTGGTGTTATTATCCACAATTAGAATTAAATTAAATTAGAATTAATTCAATTAAATTAGAATTAATGAGATCAAATTAATTAGAATTAATTTTAATTTAAAAGGATCTGGTGATTTTTGAGCAGAATTGGAATTTTCTGTTTTTCCAGGCAATCATCAAACACCTGCAGGACCAGGGGGTGCTGATCCTGCTCTGCTCCTCCGCCCTGGCGCAGAGGGACGATGGTAAAGCCGGGCTGGGCTGGGCCGGGCTTAACTTAACTCCTGCTGGGCTTAACTTAACTCCTGCTGGGGCCGGGCTGGGCTGGGCTGGGCCGGGCTTAACTCCTGCTGGGCTTAATTTAACTCCTGCTGGGGCTGGGCTGGGCTGGGCCGGGCTTAACTCCTGCGGGGCTTAACTTAACTCCTGCTGGGTCTGGGGGGTGCTGATCCTGCTCTGCTCCTCCGCCCTGGCGCAGAGGGACGATGGTAAAGCCGGGCTGGGCTGGGCCAGGCTTAACTCCTGCTGGGCTTAACTTAACTCCTGCTGGGGCTGAGCTGGGCTGGGCTGGGCTGGGCTTAACTCCTGCTGAGCTTAACTCCTGCTGGGCTGGGCTGGGCTGGGCTGGGCTGGGCTGGGCTTAACTCCTGCTGGGTCTGGGGGTGCTGATCCTGCTCTGCTCCTCCGCCCTGGCGCGGGACGATGGTAAAGCCGGGCTGGGCTGGGCTGGGCTGGGCTGGGCCAAGCTGGGCTGGGCTTAACTTAACTCCTGCTGGCTCTGGGAGCCTAAACTGAGCCTGGGTCTCTTCAACTGAACCTGGTTCTTAAACTGAACCTGGCTTCTTAAACTGAGCCTGCTTCTTAAACTAAACCTGGTTCTCTTAAACTGAGCCTGGGTCTCTTCAACTGAACCTGGTTCTTAAACTGAACCTGGCTTCTTAAACTGAGCCTGGGTCTCTTAAAATAAACCTGGTTCTTAAACCGAACCTGGTTTCTTAAATTGAACCTGGTTCTCTTAAACTGAACCTGGTTCTCTTAAACTAAATCTGGTTTCTTAAACTGAGCCTGGTTCTCTCAAACTAAACCTAGTTCTCTTAAACTAAACCTGCCTTCTCAAACTGAACCTGGTTTCTTAAACTGAACCTGGTTCTTAAACTGAACCTGGTTCTTAAACTGAACCTGGCTTCACAAACTGAGCCTGGGTCTATTAAACTGAACCTGGCTTCTCAAACTGAACCTGGTTCTCTTAAACTGAACCTGGTTCTCTTAAACTGAACCTGGCTTCTTAAACTGAACCTGGTTCTCTTAAACTGAACCTGGCTTCTTAAACTGAACCTGGTTCTCTTAAACTGAACCTGGCTTCTCAAACTGAACCTGGTTCTCTTAAACTGAACCTGGCTTCTTAAACTGAACCTGGGTCTCTTCAGCTGAACCTGGTTTCTCAAATTAAACCTGGTTCTCTTAAACTAAACCTGGTTCTCTTAAACTAAACCTGGTTCTCTTAAACTAAACCTGGTTTCTTAAACTGAACCTGGTTCTATTAAACTGAACCTGGTTCTCTTAAACTGAACCTGGTTTCTTAAACTAAACCCGGTTCTCTTAAACTGAACCTGGTTCTTTTAAACTAAACCTGGTTCCTTAACCCAAACCTGGTTTCTCAAACTAAACCTGGTTTCTTAAACTGAACCTGGTTTCTCAAACCGAACCTGGTTCTCTTAAACTAAACCTGGTTTCTTAAACTGAACCTGGTTTCTCAAACCAAACCTGGTTCTCTTAAACTAAACCTGGTTTCTTAAATTAAACGTGGTTTTTTAAGCCAAACCTGGCTTCTCAAACTGAACCTGGTTTCTTAAACTGAACCTGGTTCTCTTACTCTAAACCTGGTTCTCTTAACCCAAACCTGGTTTCTTAACCCAAACCTGGTTTCTCAAACTAAACCTGTTCTTTTAAACTAAACCTGGTTCTCTTAAACTAAACCTGGTTTCTCAAACTGAATCGGTTTTTTTAAACTAAACCTGGTTTCTCAAACTAAACTTGATTTCTTAACCCAAACCTGGTTTCTTAACCAAAACTTGGTTTCTCAAACCAAATGTGGTTTCTTAACCCAATCCTGGTTTCTTATTTAAAACCTGCTTTCTTAACCCAAACCTGGTTTCTCAATCTAAACCTGCTTTCTTAACCCAAACCTGGTTTCTCAATCTAAACCTGGTTTCTGAACCCAAATTTGGTTTCTCAACAAAAATGTTTCTGAAACTAACCCTGGTGTCTCAGACTATAAGTGGTTTCTGAACCCAAACCTGGTTTCTCAAACTAAACCTGTTCTTTTAAACTAAACCTTAGTTTCTTAGGCTGAGCCTGGTGTCTCACACTAATCCTGGTTTCTCACACTAATCCTGGTTTCTCACACTAATCCTGGTTTCTCACACTAGTCCTGGTTTCTCACACTAATCCTGGTTTCTCACACTGAGCCTGGTTTCTCACACTAATCCTGGTGTCTCACACTAATCCTGGTCTCTCACATTAATCCTGGTTTCTCACACTAATCCTGGTTTCTCACACTAGTCCTGGTTTCTCACACTAATCCTGGTTTCTCACACTAGTCCTGGTTTCTCACATTAATCCTGGTGTCTCACACTAATCCTGGTGTCTCACACTAATCCTGGTCTCTCACACTAGTCCTGGTTTCTCACACTAATCCTGGTTTCTCACACTAATCCTGGTGTCTCACACTAATCCTGGTTTCTCACACTGAGCCTGGTTTCTCACACTAATCCTGGTTTCTCACATTAATCCTGGTGTCTCACACTAATCCTGGTGTCTCACACTAATCCTGGTTTCTCACACTAATCCTGGTTTCTCACACTAATCCTGGTTTCTCACACTAATCCTGGTTTCTCACACTAGTCCTGGTTTCTCACACTAGTCCTGGTGTCTCACCTAAGCCTGGTTTCTCACACTAATCCTGGTTTCTCACACTAATCCTGGTTTCTCACACTAATCCTGGTTTCTCACACTAATCCTGGTTTCTCACACTGAGCCTGGTCTCTCACACTAGTCCTGGTGTCTCACCTAAGCCTGGCCTGTGACCCAGCTGTGTTTTTCAGGCCTGGATCCCAAGGAGCCCGTCAGCCTGCTGGCCCTGTTCCTGTTCAGCTCCCCCCGGGCCCTGAGCCCCCGAGGTAGGAACCCCCAGGCCCAGCTTTAGGCTGCAGGCCTGGCCTAAAGGGGCCATTGTTCTGCAAAGATGAATTTTCTGCTCCATGGTTGGGGTGTTTGGTGGGATCCATCAGGAGCAGGGTTGGGGTGTTTGGTGGGATCCATCTGGGGCGTTTGGACATTCCCCCAGGGATGAGCTTTTTGCTTGTTGGTTTATGCAGCTTTTTAGTTCAATTTTCCCCTCTTCCCCTTTCCTTTCCTTTCCTTTCCTTTCCTTTCCTTTCCTTTCCTTTCCTTTCCTTTCCTTTCCTTTCCTTTCCTTTCCTTTCCTTTCCTTTCCTTTCCTTTCCTTTCCTTTCCTTTCCTTTCCTTTCCTTTCCTTCCCTTCCCTTCCCTTCCCTTCCCTTCCTTCCCTTCCCTTCCCTTCCCTTCCCTTCCCTTCCCTTCCCAAAACTTCCCTTCCCTTCCCAAAACTTCCCTTCCCAAAACTTCCCTTCCCAAAACTTCCCTTCCCAAAACTTCCCTTCCCAAAACTTCCCTTCCCTTCCCAAAACTTCCCTTCCCTTCCCTAAACTTCCCTTCCCAAAACTTCCCTTCCCTTCCCAAACCTTCCCAAAACTTCCCTTCCCAAAACTTCCCAAAACTTCCCAAACCTTCCCTTCCCCTCTTCCCAAACCTTCCCTTCCCCTCTTCCTAAACCTTCCCTTCCCAAAACTTCCCTTCTTCCCTAAACGTCCCTTCCCCAAAACTCCCCAAAACTTCCCCCATCTTCTTTCTCCCTTCCCCCCTTTCCTTTCCCCCTTCCCCCCAACATTTCCCTGCACCCCAGCGATGTTTCCTTGCCTTCCCTCCCTCTCTAACCCCACCAATCCGTGTTTTTCCCCTCCCAGTGGAGCCGCCGGCTGCCCGGGGCGGCAGGGAGGGCGTTTCCCGGAGCTCCTCCGTGTCCCTGCGCATCGCCTCGCTCCTGCCGGGGCTGCGCCACGCCCTGCGCCGAGCCGCCGCCTCCTCCTCCTCCTCGGGCCCGCCCCGCCTGCAGCAGCACCTCCGAGAGTACGCGGAGCTCCGGCAGAGCCGCGGCCAGCACGGTGACACTGCCGGTGACACTCCCGGTGACATTGCCGGTGACATTGCCGGTGACATCATTGCCAGTGACATTGCTGGTGACATTGCTGGGGTCCCTGGCCAGGACAGTGACATTGCCAGTGACATTACCGGGGTCCCTGGCCAGGACAGTGACATTGCCAGTGAGGTTCCCGGTGTCCCTGGCCAGGACAGTGACATTGCCAGTGAGGTTCCCAGTGACGTTCCTGGTGTCCCTGGCCAGGACAGTGACATTGCCAGTGACATTCCCAGTGACATTGCTGTGTCCCTGGCCAGGATGGTGACATTGCCCAGTGACATTCCCAGTGACATTGCTGGTGTCCCTGGCCAGGACAGTGACATTGCCAGTGACGTTCCCAGTGAGGTTCCTGGTGTCCCTGTCCCCTCTCCGTGCCGGGATGGGGACGCTGCCCCCCGTCCCCGAGGCTCTCGGAGCAGTCCCCTGGCCCAGCTGCGCCGGTACCTGGCCGACCCCGGCAGCTTCACCCTGGGGGTCTCAGCAGCCCTGCAGTGCCTCCGTGGGGCAGCACATCCTGGCAATTCCTCCTCTTCCTCCTCATCCTCATCCTCAGTGCCCCCAAGTGCTGCTCCCTGCACCAGAGCCGTGCGGGATAAGAGGGAGCTCCCCACTCCCACTCCAGAGAGATTCCTCAAAAGTGTCACCCTCTCCCACCAAGCCCTGGGGCCGGGAGCTCAGGAGGAAATCCAGCAGGATCCTGGGGAGGAGCATCCCACCCCCTCAAGGCACAGAGAGCTCCTGGGGACAGCAGCAGCAGCAGGAGCAGGGAGGCAGCCAGGAAAAAATCCAACGGCGCTTCCTCTTGTCCCAAAAAATCGGGATCTGCAGGAAATCCCAACCAGCCCATGCTGAAATTGGCCAACCTGCAGTTGCCAAATGGAAGGAAGAGAGGTGAGGGCTCAAAGGTGGGATTGGTTTCCTCCTTCCATCCAGCTGGGATGCTCAGGGGTCACTGGGAGCCATCCAGGAGCTTTGCAAGTGCCTGGAGCATCCAAATCTATCTCAGGAATTATCCCAGGGAAGCTCCCTGAAATTGGGTCCTTCCAGGTCAGATCTTACTTCTCATTATCCTGATTTAATTGAGAATAAATTAATTATATTCCAAATTCAGTCAGGATAATGAGGAGTAAAATCACCAAAACCCATTCCCTGCATCCCTCCCTTTTCCCATATTCCAAATTCAGTCAGGATAATGAGGAGTACAATCAGGATAATGAGGAGTAAAATCACCAAAACCCTTTCCCTGCATTCCCATATTCCAAATTCAATCAGGATAATGAGGAGTAAAATCACCAAACCCCCTTTTCTGCATCCCTCCCTTTTCCCATATTCCCAATTCAATCAGGATAATGAGGAGTACAGTCAGGATAATGAGGAATAAAATCACCAAAACCCTTTCTCCACATCCTTCCCTTTCCCCATAATGCAAATTCAATCAGCATAATGAGGCGAAAAATCACCAAAATTCTTTCCCTGCATCCTTCCCTTTTCCCATATTCCAGATTCAGTCAGGATAATGAGGAGTACAATCAGGATAATGAGGAGTACAATCAGGATGAGGAATAAAATCACCAAAACCCTTTCCCTGCATCCCTCCCTTTTCCCATATTCCAAATTCAATCAGGATAATGAGGAATAAAATCAGGATAATGAGAAGTAAAATCACCAAACCCCCTTTTCTGCATCCCTCCCTTTTCTCATATTCCAAATTCAATCAGGATAATGAGGAGTAAAATCACCAAAACCCATTCCCTGCATTCCCATATTCCAAATTCAATCAGGATAATGAGAAGTAAAATCACCAAACCCCCTTTTCTGCATCCTTCCCTTTTCCCATATTCCCAATTCAATCAGGATAATGAGGAATACAATCAGGATAATGAGGAATAAAATCAGGATAATAAGAAGTAAAATCACCAAAACCCTTTCCCCACATCCTTCCCTTTTCCCATATTCCAAATTCAAT
Organism: Setophaga petechia; assembly: GCA_024362935.1. NCBI lineage: Eukaryota > Metazoa > Chordata > Aves > Passeriformes > Parulidae > Setophaga > Setophaga petechia. The sequence continues at coordinate 491,642 of JANCRA010000182.1, read as the reverse complement.
CAGGATAATGAGGAATACAATCAGGATAATGAGGAATAAAATCAGGATAATAAGAAGTAAAATCACCAAAACCCTTTCCCTGCATCCCTCCCTTTTCCCAATGAATTTTTAACCCACAGAATTCCCACATCCCTCCTTTTCCCTGTCCCAGGTGCAGAGGTCCTGGCAGCAGAAATTGTCCACAAACCCCAGGGTGAAGGTGCAGGGAAGGAGAAGGAGAGCTCAGCCCCCAATGGTGCTGCTGTGGAGCCAAAGAGGCCAAAAACCCTGGAAAACCTGGACACCAAGAAGGTTCCTGGCTCTGAGGGTGGCACCAAGCCAGGGAAAAGCAAAATGCAGAAAAATGTGGAAAACAAAACAGCAAAACCTCAGGAGAAAGAGCAGGAAGGGAGTGGTGAGAAAAAATTCCCTTGGGAAAAAATCCCTTTTAAAAATTCAATGGCAGGGAGGAGATAAATGGGTTTGGATTGAAATGGGGAAAATGTCAAATATCTGGGAGATATTCTGGGGTGGAATTCCCAAAAAATCTTCCTGGATACTTGGAAGTGTCCAAAAACTGGGAGAATGGGATGAGCCATGGGGTTGGAATGGATGATCCTGGAATTCCCTTCCATGCTCTGACATTGCTCGTTGCCTTCAGGGTGCATCTCTTCCCATGGGATGGCTCCTGCTAAATCCCAAAAAATCCCAAAAAAAGCCAGTTTGGTTATAAAAAAATTCCCAATTTTGTGTCTCACTCAATAATGGGATGAGCCATGGGGTTGGAATGGATGATCCTGGAATTCCCTTCCATGGTCTGACATTGCTCATTGCCTTCAGGGTGCATCTCTTCCCATGGGATGGATCCTGCTAAACCCCAAAAAAATCCCCAAAAAAGCCAATTTGGCTGAAAAAAACCCCAATTTTGTGTCTCAGTCGATAATGGGATGAGCCATGGGGTTGGAATGGGATGATCCTGAAATTCCCTTCCATGGTCTGACATTGCTCGTTGCCTTCAGGGTGCATCCAGCATCTCTTCCCATGGGATGGCTCCTGCTAAACCCCAAAAAAACCCAAAAAAACCAGTTTGGTTATAAAAAAAATTCCTAATTTTGTGTCTCACTCTATAATGGGATGAGCCATGGGATTGGAATGGGATGATCCTGAAATTCCCTTCCAGCATTCCATGATCCAACATTCCCTCATTGCCTTTGGAGCTCCCATGGTGCATCCAGCCATCTGTCCCATGTTATGGCTCCTGCTAAACCCCAAAAATCCCCAAAAATCCCAAAAAAGCCAGTTTGGTTGTAAAAAAATTCCCAGTTTTGTGTCTCACTCTATAATGGGATGAGCCATGGGGTTGGAATGGGATGATCCTGGAATTCCCTTCCAGCATTCCATGATCCAACATTCCCTCCCAGAGCACATCCAGCATCTCTCCCATGGGATGGCTCCTGCTAAACCCCAAAAAATCCCAAAAATCCCAAAAAAAGCCAATTTATCTGTACAAAACCCCCAATCCAAAACTGGATTTTTCCCCTTTCTAAATGCATTTTTCCCTTTCTACATGCATTTTTCCCTTTCTAAATGGATTTTTCCCTTTCTCAATGGATTTTTCCCTTTCTACATGGATTTTTCCCTTTCTACATGCATTTTTCCCTTTCTAAATGGATTTTTCCCTAAATGCATTTTTCCCTTTCTAAATGAATTTTTCCCTTTCGAAGTGCATTTTTCCCTTTCTTAAATGGATTTTTTCCCTTTCTAAATGGGGTTTTCCCTTTCTAAATGAATTTGTTCCCTATCTAAATGCATTTTTCCCTTTCTACATGCATTTTCCCCTTTCTAAATGGATTTTTTCCCCTTCTACATGGATTTTTCCCCCTTCTACATGGATTTTTCCCTTTCTACATGCATTTTTCCCTTTCTAAATGGATTTTTCCCTTTCTAAATGGGGTTTTCCCTTTCTAAGTGGATTTTTTCCATTTCTAAATGGGATTTTCCTTTTCTAAATGGATTTTTCCCTTTCTACATGGATTTTTCCCTTTCTAAATGCATTTTTCCCTTTCTAAATGGATTTTTTCCCTATCTAAATGGGGTTTTGCTTTTCTAAACGGATTTTCCCTTTCTAAATGTTTTTTTCCCTTTCTAAATGCATTTTTCCCTTTCTACATGGATTTTTCCCTTTCTAAATGTTTTTTTCCCTTTCTAAATGCATTTTTCCCTTTCTAAATGTTTTTTTCCCTTTCTAAATGCATTTTTCCCTTTCTAAATGGATTTTTCCCTAAATGCATTTTTCCCTTTCTAAATGGATTTTTCCCTTTCTAAATGGGGTTTTCCCTTTCTAAGTGGATTTTTTCCATTTCTAAATGGGATTTTCCCTTTCTAAATGGATTTTTCCCTTTCTACATGGATTTTTCCCTTTCTAAATGAATTTTTCCCTTTCTACATGGATTTTTCCCTTTCTAAGTGGGGTTTTCCCTTTCTAAATGGATTTTTTCCCTTTCTAAATGGATTTTTTCCCTTTCTAAATGTTTTTTTCCCTTTCTAAATGTTTTTTTCCCTTTCTAAATGTTTTTTTCCCTTTCTAAATGCATTTTTCCCTTTCTAAATGGATTTTTCCCTTTCTAAATGGGGTTTTCCCTTTTTAAGTGGATTTTTTCCATTTCTAAATGGGCTTTTCCCTTTCTAAATGGATTTTTCCCCTTCTACATGGATTTTTGCCTTTCTAAATGGTTTTTTCCCTTTCTAAATGGATCTTTCCCTGTCTAAATGGGGTTTTCCTTTTCTAAATGGATTTGTTCCCTATCTAAATGCATTTTTCCCTTTCTAAATGTTTTTTTCCCTTTCTACTTGGATTTTTCCCTTTCTAAATAGGGTTTTCCCTTTCTAAATGGGGTTTTCCCTTTCTAAATGCTTTTTTCCCTTTCTACATGGATTTTTCCCTTTCTAAATGCATTTTTCCCTTTCTAAATGAATTTTTCCCTTTCTAAATTATTTTTTCCCTTTCTAAATGCATTTTTTCCCTTTCTAAATCCCTTTCTAAATGCATTTTTCCCTTTCTAAATGGATTTTTCCCTTTCTAAATCCCTTTCTGAATGGATTTTTCCCTTTCTAAATGCATTTTATCCTTTCTAAATGGATTTTTTCCCTTTCTAAATGCATTTTTCCCTTTCTAAATGTTTTTTTTTTCCCTTTTTCCCCCAGAGTGGAAGGCTCTGCCCTCGGATCTCCCGTCGCAGCCCCCTGGAGCAGAGCTCCCCAGCAGTGTCCACCCCGTGGCCATTCCCAGCGTGTCCTTTGCCCCTGCAGGGCACCACAGCGACTCCCACGCCCTCAACCTGCTGGCTGACCTGGCCCTGGGCATTCCTGCCTTCATTCCCAAAGATCCTGGGCTGGAATCTGGGAATTCCTGCCAGCAGGAAAACCCCTCCCACCCCAAATCCCCGCGCGTGGCCTCCGACCACAGATACCACAGGGCAGACAAGCAGGGCAGAAAACCCAGCTGCAGCAGGGTGTCCCCAAGCCAGGCACTCCCTGAGCACACAGATCCCACCCCAGTGGCCTCTCCTCCCAGGGAAAAACCCTCTGGAATTGTGGGGTTCCAGGAGCTGAGCTCACACTCCATCATCTCAGCCGAGCACTCCTACGCCTGCCCCGTGCCCGAGGATCCCAAAGCTGCCCCAGATCCCAAAGGGAGCCGTGCCAGGGGTGCCCCAGCTGCCCCAGACCCCAAAGGGAGCCGTGCCAGGGGTGCCCCAGCTGCCCCAGACCCCAAAGGGAGCCGTGCCAGGGGTGCCCCAGCTGCCCCCTTGGTGGGGAAGGTGCTGCCCTTCAGGCACCAGCAGAGCAGCGGTGCCCAGCCCGCCCGGGGCTGTGCCAGGAGCAGGGAGCAGTTCTGCAGGAGCCACACGGTGAAGCTGTGTGGGAGCTCCATGAGGGTCACCTGCCACTGGGAGGAGGAGTATCTGTTCCACCTGGACAGCAAATACACCAATGATTCCCTGGAGAAAACTGTCATCCGTGCCCTGCACGGGTGAGTGCCTTAGGGATGGGGTTTCTGTGCTTTCAGCCCTTGCTGTGCCATGTTTGTGGGGTTTGTGCCCTGTGTTGGTGTGGTTGGCTTGGGAAAGGGGGTTTGGGGGTGGTGGTGAGGGGAAAAGTGGATGTGAGCCAGCCTCGTGTGCTGGACACAGAATTCCTCCCCATCCTGGGCTGATCCAGGCAGCAGGAAAAGGGGAATTGGGGAATTCTGGCCCTCTCAGGTGAGACCACACCTGCAGAGCTGTGTCTGGGACACAGCAGCAGCACCTGGAGCTGCTGGAGAGAGCCCAGAGGAACCCATGGAGGGATGAAACCTCAGGGATGAGCTCCAGGGATGAACTCCAGGAATGAATTTCAGGGATGAAATCTGAGGGATGAATTCTCAGGGATGGATTCTCAGTTATGAACTCCAGGGATGAATTTTAGGAGTGAATTCTCAGGGATGAACTCCAGGGATGAACTCCAGGGATGAACTCCAGGGATGAACTCCATGGATGAATCTCAGGGATGAATTTTCGGGGATAAATTTCAGGGATGAATTTTCAGGGATGGATTCTCAGGGATGAACTCCAGGGATGAATTTTAGGAGTGAATTCTCAGGGATGAGCTCCAGGGATGAATTTCAGGGATGAATTTCAGGGATGAAACATCAGGGATGAATTCTCAGGGATGAGCTCCAAGGCTGAATTTCAAGGATGAATTCTCAGGGTTGAATTTTAGGGATGAATTCTCAGGGATTAATTCTCAGTTATGAACTCCAGGGATGAATTTTAAGAGTGAATTCTCAGGGATGAACTCCAGGGATGAATTTTAGGAGTGAATTCTCAGGGATGAGCTCTAGGGATGAATTTTAGGAGTGAATTCTCAGGGATGAGCTCTAGGGATGAATTTCAGGGATGAATTTCAGGGATGAAACCTCAGGGATGAATTCTCAGTGCTGAACTCCAGGGATGCATCCCCTGGAGCTGCACAGGGGAGGATGAGGATGCTTCAAACTCTCTTTGTTTCCCTTTGCAGCCCCTGGGACCCCGATCTTCCCGACGATGTGGAGGGGATGAAGCTGATCCTGCACATGTGGGTGGCTCTGTTCTACAGGAAGCCCAGCAAGCTCCTGAGCAGCTCCAGGAAGGTGGTGGAGCACAGCAACCCCAGCAAAGTCGTCTCCATCAACAGCTCCGGCGGCTTCCTGGAGCTCAGCGACGACAGCCAGGACTGCTTTGGCTTCGAGACGTGTCCTGCAGACCCAGGCTGGGACCCTGACCCTGACCAGACCCCCAGCAGCTCCCTGGACCCCAGCCCCATTGCCCAGGGCGCCCCCCAGCCCCACAGGAGCCCGGCGGGTTCGCGGACGGACGCGGATGGAGCGGCCCTGGCCGTGGACAGCACCGTGTCCTCCTCCTCGGGGGAGCTGCCCTGTGGGGAGGAGGAGGAGGAGGAGCCTTCCTCCACCAGCTGTGCTGACAGCCTGTCCCTGCAGGAGCACCAGAGCCTGTCCCTGCAGCAGCACGAGGAGAGCCTGTCCATGCAGGAGCAGCACGAGGAGAGCCTGTCCCTGCAGGAGCACCAGAGCCTGTCCCTGCAGGAGAATGAGAGCCTGTCCCTGCAGGAGAATGACAGCCTGTCCCTGCAGGAGAATGAGGAGAACCTGTCCCTGCAGGAGCACCAGGGCCTGTCCCTGCAGGAGCACCAGAGCCTGTCCCTGCAGGAGAATGACAGCCTGTCCCTGCAGGAGCACCAGAGCCTGTCCCTGCAGGAGCACCAGAGCCTGTCCCTGCAGCAGCACCAGAGCCTGTCCCTGCAGCAGCACCAGAGCCTGTCCCTGCAGGAGCACAAGGGCCTGTCCCTGCAGGAGAATGAGAGCCTGTCCCTGCAGGAGAATGAGAGCCTGTCCCTGCAGGAGCACCAGAGCCTGTCCCTGCAGGAGCACCAGAGCCTGTCCCTGCAGGAGCATCAGAGCCTGTCCCTGCAGGAGCACCAGAGCCTGTCCCTGCAGGAGCACCAGAGCCTGTCCCTGCAGGAGCATCAGAGCCTGTCCCTGCAGGAGCACCAGGGCCTGTCCCTGCAGGAGAATGAGAGCCTGTCCCTACAGGAGCACCAGAGCCTGTCCCTGCAGGAGCATCAGAGCCTGTCCCTACAGGAGCACCAGAGCCTGTCCCTGCAGCAGCATCAGAGCCTGTCCCTGCAGGAGCATCAGAGCCTGTCCCTGCAGCAGCAGCACTCCATGGAAGAGCTGGGTGGGGAGCCCCAGGGTGATCCCGAGGAGAGCGGCACCGGCACCGTCACCACGGTGAGTGCGGCCTCGGGGGCTGCAGGGAGTGTTTGCTCCTAAAAGAGCAGGATTTTCCACTTAAAAGAACTGGATGTTCCTCCTAAAAGATGTTCTTTTTAGAAGAGCAGGATTTTCCCCTTAAAGGAACAGAATTTCCTCTTTAAAAGAGCAGGATTTTCTACTTAAAGGAGCAGAATTTCCTCTTTAAAAGAGCAGGATTTTCCTCTTAGAAGAGCAGGATTTTCCCCATAAAGTAGCAGAACTTACTCTTCAAAATAGCAGGATTTTCCTCTTAATAGAACAGGATTTTTCTCCTAAAAGAGTAGGATTTTCCTCCTAAAAGAACAGGATATTCCTTTTAGAAGAGCAGGATTTTCCCCTTAAAGGAGCAGAATTTCCTCTTTAAAAGAGCAGGATGTTCCTCCTAAGAGAGCGGGATTTTCCTCCTGAGAGAACTGGATGTTCCTTTTAGAGTAGCAAGATTTTCTCTTAGAGGAGCAGGATTTTCCTCTTTAAAGGAGCAAGATTTTCCCCTTAAAGGAGCAGAATTTTCTCTTTAAAGGAGTAGGATGTTCCTCCTAAAAGACCAGGATGTTTCTTTTAGAAGAAGAGGATTTTCCCCGTAAAGGGGCAGAATTTCCTCTTCAAAAGAGCAGGATGCTCCTCCTAAAAGAGCAGGATTTTCCTCTTGGAAGAGCAGGATTTTTCCCCTTAAAGAAGCAGAATTTCCTCTTTAAAAGAGCAGGAGTTTCCTCTTAAAAGAGCAGGATGTTCCTCCTAAAAGAACTGGATGTTCCTCTTAGAGTAGCAGGATTTTCCCCTTAAAGGAGCAGAATTTCCTCTTTAAAAGTACAGGATCTTCCTCCTAAAAGAGCAGGATTTTCCTCCTAAAAGAACAGAATGTTCCTCTTAGAGGAGCAGAATTTCCTTTTCAAAAGAGCAGGATATTCCTCTTAGAGTAGCAGGATTTTGCTTTTGGAAGAGCAGGAGTTTCTTAGAGGAGCAGGATTTTCCTCCTTAAAAGAGCAGGATGTTCTCCTTAAAGGAGCAGAATTTCCTCTTTAAAAGTACAGGATGTTCCTCCTAAAAGAACAGGATGTTCCTCCTAGAAGAGCAGGATTTTCCTCCTCAAATGAGCAGGAGTTTCCTCTTAGGGAAGCGGAATTTTCCTCTTAGGTGAGAAGGATTTTCCTCTTAGAGGAGCAGAGTTTTTCTCCTAAAAGAGCAGGATTTTCCTCTTAGGGGAGGAGGATTCTTATCTCTTAGAAAAGCAGAAATTTCCTCCTAGAGGAGCAGAAGTTTCCTCTTCAAAGAGCAGCATTTTCCCCTTAAAGGAGTGGGATTTTGCTCTTAGAAGAGCAGGAGTTTCCTCTTAGGGAAGCAGAATTTTCCTCCTATAAGAGCAGGATTTTCCTCTTAGGGGAGGAGGATTTTCATCTCTTAAAAGAGCAGGAGTTTCCTCTTGAAAGAGCAGCAATTTCTTCCTAGAGGAGCAGGATTTTCCTCTTAAAAGAGCAGAATTTTCCTCTGGAGGAGCAGGATTTTCCAGAGGAATGGAGCAGCTGTGCTTGTGGGGTGTCCAGGGAAGCAGGGATGCTCTCCAAGGGGGAGGAATCCCAAATTAAAGTAATTCCTGATTTAAATTCCCAGTTTGTGTGTCCTCAGCTGAGGGGTCAGGGCAGCCCCAGCATCCCAGAGCAGGATTCCAAACCCAGCTCAGCCATTCCCACGTGGATTTGGAAATCTGGGATTTGTGGGCTCAGGGGTTTTTCCCCCACACTGGTGCCAGTGCTTTGCATCACTTCCCTCATCCCTCCGGTGGAATCCATGAAAATTCCATTCTGGATAAAGCTTGAAATGCATTTTTACACTTTCCCCAGTCTGGAGTGGAGGTTCTTGGGGTAAACATAAAACGTGGGGATCTGCTGAGATATTTCCCAGCCTCAATTCTCAAACTTTGACATTTGAACAGAGCAGCAGCATCCATGGGGCTGGAACTGTTTTACACAAGGGGAAAAAATATTCCAGTGGTTTTTTTTCTTGCATTTTCCTATGAGGAATGTTTTTCTCTTGTGTTCCAGGAGGAGCCAGCCAGGGAGGAGCTGCTGGTTGCCAGGATCACCCCCAGCCCTCCCCAGGAGCTCGGCTGTCCCTGCAAATCCCCGGAAAATTCTGGAAACCAAACCCCAAACTCCAGCACAGCTCCATGGACAGACCCACCCTGTGCACCTCAGCAGAACGGGGAGCAGCAGCAGGAAAAGCAGCAGGAGGCAGGCTCAGGGAGTGGCCCTGGCCCTCCCGAGGATGAGGAGGGAGCAGGAGGCTCTGGGTGTTCCCTGGAAGGTGAGGAAGGCGCCGATCCGCACTCCGTGCCCTTGGAAGCAGCTCCTGGAAGCGCAGAGCCTGGGGGAGCCCCTGAGGAAGGGGAGGAAGGCCAGGAGCCCTCGGAGCACTCAGGAAAGGAGGAGAGGGAGGAGGAGGAGGAGGAGGAGAAGAAAGAGAGCGAGGAGTTGGAGGATGAAGGCTCCTTCACGGACCCCGTGGGGTTGGTGCTGTCGGAGAGCAGCGATGCCGAGATGGAGTGCGAGCAGAACCCGGGGACCGCGGCGTCTCCTGAGGGCTTTGGTGCTCCTGAGCAGGACCCCGTGCCCAGCCCCACCTCCCTGGCACCCCCGTGCCCCGGCAGATCCTCCCCAGCGCCCTCAGGTGGGGCTGGCACCGAGCAGGTGTCCCCAAGCCAGGAGGAGCTCCCGGATCCCTGGGACGCCCCGGGCACGCCGCAGTCGCAGCCAGGCGGGGTTGGAGTGGCCAGAGTGGCCGAGGTGGGGTCACCCCAGAGTGACCACAGCAGCAGGGAGCTGCCAGTGCCCCCTGAGCCCAGCCCTGGGCATGGGGCACAGCCTGACAGCGTCACAGACAGCCCAGGAGCTGCCAGCTCCGAGCACACCAGCAGGGATCAGGAGCCCTCTGGAGAGCAGTGGGAGCCTGCCCGGAGCTCGGGGTCCCCCTGCAGACCCGGAGTGAGCCTGGCCCTGTCACCCGACACCAGCTCCGTGTGCCCACCCTCTCCCAGTGGATCCCTGGATCCGTGGGGTGCCCTGGAGGATCAGCCTGTGGGGAGCCTCCAGTCACCGTCCCAGAGTGACCTGGGGCAGCGGGGTGAGGGTGACACCGACCCCAATTCCCTGGATGCTGAGGAGTCACACCGAGGTGGGAATGAGGTGTTGGTGGAGGAGCAGCAGGGGAGCCCCTCTGCCAACAGCACGGAGGAGCTGGATGGTCCCGTGGGAGCAGGAGATGGCCGGGACTCCCCCTTGGAGTACACAGCCACGGGAGATGGGTGCAGAGCTGGGCAGAGCGAGGATGCCTTCCCTGGCATGGAGAGTTCCCCTGGGAATGGCACCACCAACACGGACACGGCAGAGATCCCTCTGCACCCTCACCTCCTGCAGCCAGAGCCCTCCTCCTCCACCAGGGAGGGCGTCCCAGCCATACAGGAGCTCCCCAGGCAGCAGCAGAGCTTCCCAGACACCCACGGGGGCTCAGCTCCTGCTTCTCCTGGCACCACGGACTGCAATGCCAGCATTCCCACCGTGCCAGGCCGGCGGGCGTCGGTGCTGTGCCGCCTCTGGAAGCCGTGCCGGGAGGGAGGAGCCGTGCAGGTCAGCGTGGCTGCCTGGAGCCTGGCTGGCTCCTTCCATCCCAGCTGTTCCCCAGAGCTGGCGGAGTCCCCAGCTCCCTGCTCACCTGTGGAGGCGTCAGCAGAGCCGGGATCTGCTCCTCCTGCTCCCTGTGACCCATGGGACGATCCAGAGCCGGGCTCACCCCGACCTGAGGTGCTCCCTGGGATGCTCCCTCCTACTCCAGACAGTGCGTGGTGGGATGGGAGACATGGCAGCCCCAGGAGCAGCCCCAGGAACCATGGCAGCCCCAGGAACCATGGGAGCCCCAGGAGCAGCCCCAGGAACCATGGGAGCCCCCAGAACTATGGCAGCCCCAGGAACCATGGCAGCCCCAGCAGCAGCCTCAGGAACCATGGCAGCCCCAGGAACCATGGCAGCCCCAGGAGCAGCCCCAGGAGCTGTGGGAGTCTCAATAACCATGGCAGCCCCAGGATCCATGGGAACCCCCAGAACTATGGGAACCCCCAGAACTATGGCAGCCCCAGGAACTCTAGCAGCCCCAGGAGCCATGGGAGCCCCAGGAGCAGCCCCAGGAGCTGTGGCAGCCCCAGGATCCATGGCAGCCTTGGGAGCCCTGGTAGCTCCAGGATCCGTGGCAGCCCTGGGAGTTGTGGTAGCCCCAGGAGCTGTGGCAGCCCCAGAAGTTTTGGCAGCCCCAGAAGCCGTGGTAGCCCTGGTAGCCTCAGGAGCCTTGGCAGCCCCAGAAGCTCTGGTAGCCCTAGGAACCATGGTAGCCCCAGGAGCTGTGGCAGCCCCAGGAGCTGTGGTAGCCCTGGTGGCCATGGTAGCCCCAGGAGCTGTGGTAGCCCTGGTAGCCTCAGAAGTTGTGGCAGCCCCAGGAGCTGTGGCAGCCCTGGTGGCCATGGTAGCCCCAGGAGCCCTGGCAGCCCCAGGAACCATGGTAGCCCTGGTAGCCCCAGGAGCTGTGGCAGCCCCAGAAGCTGTGGTAGCCCTGATAGCCCCAGGAGCCCTGGTAGCCCCAGGAGCTGTGTCAGCCCTGGTGGCCATGGCAGCCCCAGGAGCAGCCCCAGGAGTTTTAGCCCCGGGAGCCCCCGGAGCCTGGCAGGGGATGCTGGAGGGAGCCCCGGGGAGGAGGAGCCGTTCGTGCCAGGGGAGCTGGGTGGAGGCAGCACTCCCAGCCCTGCACCTTCCCCAGCCCGGGAGTGCCCCCTGTGCCAGCCCTGGGACGTGTGTGGGCACAGCCCCGAGGGAGCCCAGGTGCTCCCTGATCCCGACCGTGCTGGCACTGGGGTGGGACAGGGGGAAATCCCCGCTTCTCCCATCCCCTGGGACGAGCCCAGGGATCCCTCTGGAGAACACCTGGAGCTCAGCGATGCCGAGGATATTTCAGATGTGCTCCCAAGGGAGGAGCAGCTCCCATGCCAAGACACCCACGAGGGCTTGGCCTTTGAGGATCCATTGGAGAATTCCTTTGGTGACTCAGACCAGGAATATTTGGAGGGGAATTCTCACTCCCCTCTCCCAAGCAGGAATTCCTGCATCATGAGATCCGTGGATGCTGCAGGAGCAAGGACTACCTGGGACAGCTCCTCCAGGAGCTCCGTGCACACGGAGGAGCCCGGGGAGGCCTGGGACTGGGACATTCCCGGGAATTCCGGGAGCCTCGTGGTCACCAGGCAGTGCCAGGACAGGAGGGGACATTTCCAGCCGTCCTGCAGGCACAGCCGCCGTGCCCGGGAGTCCCACCTGGCCCGGGCCCTGCTGGGCACCTGGAGGGGCCTGGAGGAAATCACCCAGAGCACTCTGGACATGGAGTGCCTGCGCTTCCATTACAAGCTCAGAGAAATCCTGAGGAGCGGCAGGCCGCCCTTCCCTGCCTCCCGCAGCATCTTCCCCACGGAGCTGTCCCCGCGCAGCAGGAGCCCCCTGCGGGTGACAATCCCGCCCTCGGAGGGGCGACCCCGCTCCTGCAGGGACCCTGGGGCCGCCAGGAGGAGCCGGGCACAGAGCCGGGCACAGAGCCGGGCCCAGAGCCGGGCACAGAGCCGGGCCCAGAGCAGGGACCAGGGCCGGGCCCAGAGCCGGGCCCAGAGCCGGGCACAGAGCCGGGCCCAGAGCAGGGACCAGGGCCGGGCCCAGAGCCAGGCCCAGAGCCGGGCACAAGGCCGGGCCCAGAGCAGGGACCAGAGCCGGGCCCAGAGCCGGGCCCAGAGCCGGGCCCGCGGGGCTGCGCTGCGCCTGGCCCGGCTGCGGCACCGGCACCGGCACGGCCCCGAGCCACGCGGGGACGGGGACGGGGACAGGGACAGGGACGGGGACGTGGCCGGCATCCTGCACGAGTTCTCCGAGTTCCAGAGGGTGCTGCTGGCCGGGGCCGGGCGCGGGGGGCCGGGGCTGGGCCCGCCCCGCCGGAGGGCGGCGTTCCAGGCCATGGCGGCCGAGCTGCGCGGGGCCCTGCGCTGCCACCTGCGCCGCCTCGCCGCCCGCCGGCACCCCAGAGCCTTCTACCTGCTGGAGACACGGCACGAGGAGCCCTTCTTCTGCAGGGTGAAGGTGGGAGCTGCTCCGGGGCCGGGGAGGGGGGGTGGGTGGGTGGGTTGGGGTGGATGGGGATGGATTGGGGTGGGCTGGGGTGGATTGAGGTGGTTTGGGATGGATGGGGATGGATGGAATGGATGTGGGTGGGTTGGGATAGAGGGAATGGATCAGGATGGATCGGGATGCATCGGGATGGATCAGGATGGATGGAATGGATTGGAATGGATGGAATGGATCAGGATGGATTGAGATGGATGGAATGGATCAGGATGGACTGGGGTGGATTGGGATGGATCAGGATGGATGAGGATGGATCTGGAGGGATGGGGATAGATTGTGGTGGAGGGAGTGGATTGGGATGGATCAGGATGGATTGGGATAGAGGGAATGGATGGGGATGGATCAGGATGGATGGAGATGTATTGGGATGGATGGAATGGATTGAGATGGATGGAATGGATCAGGATGGATTTGGGGTGGATTGGGATGGAGCAGGATGAATGGAGATGAATGGAATAAATAGATCAGGATGGATGGGGATGGATCAGAATGGGTTGGAGTGGATCGGATGGATGGGGATGGATAAGAATGGATCAGGGTGGATTTGGGGTGGGTTGAGATGGATTGGAATGGATGGGATGGAGGGAATGGATCAGGATGGATTGGGATGGAGGGAATGGATCAGGATGGGCAGCTCCAGGGGAGAGCTGAGGGTGGCAGGAGCAGGGGAGCCTGGGCAGCCTGACAGGGATGGTCTGGGAGCCAGGAACCACCTTTGCTCCCAATGCCAGGAGTTGGAATCAGGCACAGGAGCCTTGGGATTGAGTCACTGGAGAATCGTGGAATGCTTTGGGTGGGAAGGACCTTAAGGATCATCCAGCTCCAACCCCATGGCAGGGACACCTCCCACTGTCCCATCTGCTCCAGCCCCAGTGCCCAGCCTGGCCTTGGCCATTGCAGGGATCAGGGGCAGCCCCAGCTGCTCTGGGAATCCCTTCCCAAAATCCCAGCCCAGTCTCCCTCTCCAGGGAATTCCCTCCATTCCCAGCTCTCCCAGCCTGGCATTGGATCCATCCCCACCCCGACTCCTCTCTGGGAAGGAATTTTGGGATCCGGGGGCTTCACTGGGAATCTCAGGACTCCAGGAAGGGTCTCCCTTCCCTTTTCCATCCCCAGCTTGCATCAAAATCCCTGGGGATGGATTCTGAGTGTCCCAAATCCCAGAATGGTTTGGGTGGGAAGGGACCTTCAAGCCCATCCCATTGCAGCCCCACCATCCCAGGCTGCTCCAACCCTTCCTTGGCCATTGCAGGGATCAGGGGCAGCCCCAGCTGCTCTGGCAATTCCAGCCCAGCCAGGAATTCCTCATTGCCAAGATCCCACCTAAACCTACTCTGGTTAATTTGGACTCCAGCCACCCCCCAGCACTGCCAAGGCCCCCATGTCCCCAGGTGCCACACCCATGTGCCTTTCCCATCCCTGTGGGGCCCTGGGCAGCTCATTCCTCGTGCTCCAGGGGCACATTCCCAGCCCAGCCTGCCCTGTGTGTGTTGCAGGCGCTGCTGGAGGCAGAGGGGTTTGTGAGGATGGAGCCCCTGAGCTTCTGCAGAGCCCAGCCCCGGGACAGGGAGCAGCTGCTGGTGATTGTCAGGAACGAGGACATCGCCTCCCACATCCACACGGTGAGCCCAGTGCCCTGCTCCTCCTCAGAGCTGGGGTTTCATCCCAGCATCCATTACAAAACTGGGGGCAGCTCAAAGCACTGAGGTTGGGCTCCCCTGGTCCAGCCTCGTCCTGGCTCACCAGTTCAGGGAGTGTTTAATCTGGGCTGGGTTGGGATGTGGGACAGGAATGTTGGGCTGGGCTGGGTTGGGTTGGGCTGGGTTGGGTTGGGTTGGGCTGGGCTGGGTTGGGCTGGGCTGGATGGGTTTGGTCGGGTTGGGTTGGGCTGAGTTGGTTGGGTTCCCTGGGCTGGGCTGGGCTGGGTTGGGTTCCCTGGGCTGGGTTGGGCTGGGCTGGGTTGGGCTGGGCTGGGTTGGGTTGGGCTGGGCTGGGTTGGGCTGGGCTGGGTTGGGCTGGGCTGGGCTGGGTTGGGCTGGGTTAGGTTGGGTTGGGCTGGGTTGGGTTGGGCTGGGTTGGGTTGGGTTGGGTTGGGTTGTGCTCTGCTCGCTGGTCTGGGCTTGGCTGGGCTCAGCTCAGCTCCCTGGGCTGGGCTGGGCTGGGTTGGGCTGGGTTGTGCTCACTGGGCTCAGCTCGGCTCCCTGAGCCGGGCTGGGCTCCCTGGGCTGGGCTCCCTGGGCTGGGTTGGGCTTGGCTGGGCTGGGCTGGGCTGGGTTGGGTTGGGCTGGGCTGGGTTGGGCTTGGCTGGGCTGGGCTCCCTGGCTGGGCTGGGTTGGGCTTGGCTGGGCTGGGCTCCCTGGGCTGGGCTGGGCTCCCTGGCTGGGGCAGTTCCCAATCCCTGTTCTGAGCAGGTGCCGTGCCTGCTGGAGCTGAAGCGCTGTCCCAGCGTGGTGTTTGCTGGTGTGGATGAGCCCGAGGAGGTGACGGGTGACACCTTCCAGGAGCTGTTCCAGGCCGGAGGGTTCGTGGTGTCTGACGAGGAGCTGCTGGAGAGGGTGACCCTGGGTGGGTGTCACTGACACATCCCAAACCTCCCCTTGCTGCTGTGCCCAGGGGAATCCTGGCCCTCTGTCTGACTCCATCCCTCTCTCTGGGATGGGGTGCCCAGCTCAGGGGTCCCCAGGACATCCCAGGTCAGGGCAGGGCTGTCCCAGGATGTTTGTTTGGCCTGGACACTCATGGAGGGCTTTAGGTTGGGAGAGACCTCAAGGATTATCCAATTCCATGGCAGGGACCCCTCCCACTGTCCCAGGCTGCTCCAGCCTGGCCTTGGGCACTGCAGGGATCAGGGGCAGCCCCAGCTGCTCTGGGAATCCCTTCCCAAAATCCCAGCCCAGTCTCCCTCTCCAGGCAATTCCCTCCATTCCCAGCTCTCCCAGCCTGGCATTGGATCCATCCCCACCCCGACTCCTCTCTGGGAAGGAATTTTGGGATCCGGGGGCTTCACTGGGAATCTCAGGACTCCAGGAAGGGTCTCCCTTCCCTTTGCCATCCCCAACTTGCATCAAAATCCCTGGGGATGGATTCTGAGTGTCCCAAATCCCAGAATGGTTTGGGTGGGAAGGGACCTTCAAGCCCATCCCATTGCAGCCCCACCATCCCAGGCTGCTCCAACCCTTCCTTGGCCATTGCAGGGATCAGGGGCAGCCCCAGCTGCTCTGGCAATTCCAGCCCAGCCAGGAATTCCTTCCCAATATCCAGTGGGAAAAGGAGGAGAACTTGCTGCTGCCTTCAGCTCCTTGGTGGGAAGTGGCAGAGAAAACAGAGCCACCTCTGCTGGGAGATGCTCAGTGGGGTCACAGGGAGAGCTGCCCTTGTCCTTTAGGATATCAGGGAAAAATTCACCCCAGGACCTGATCCCAGTCCCCAGCCTGTGCAGTTTGGGTCTCCATCCTTGCAGAGACTCAGAGCTCCCCTGGACAAAGCCCTGAGCACCCCCAGGAGGCCTCACTTGGAGCAGGGCTGGGCCCAGAGACCCCCAGGTCCCCCTGCCACCCACGCTGAGCTCTGGTGTCCCCTCAGGCCAGCTGAAGGAGGTGGTGAAGGTGCTGGAGCAGCTGAACAGGAGCGGGAGGTGGAAGTGGCTCCTGCACCACAGGGAGAGCAAGCAGCTCAGAGGAGAGCTCAGGTGAGGGCTCTGCCTGGCAGAGTGGGGATTGCTGGGGTGGAGCAGCAGGGCCTGGGAGCTGGGGAGCATCAGATGGCCTGGAACGTTCTCCTGGATGAGATCCTGGATGAGGCAGAGCTTGGGCAGCTCTCCTTGCTCCTGCTGGGCTTCCATGAGGCTCCTCCTCCCTGGCTGCTTGGCAGAGATGCCCTCAGGGAGTGCTGCAGGCTCTGGGGAGGCACAGATTCCCTGAGGAGCTGCACATTCCAAAACTCCCAAAGCAAACCTCCCTCCCTCCCTTCCCACAGCTCATCCCAGCTCCTGGCACAGCCCTGGGGCTCGGGGCACCTTCCTGGGCTCTGCCCCATCAGTCACAGCTGGGATTTGGGCAGGAATGGGGGCCTGAGCTGGGGTGCAGAGGAGGAATTGCCACTGCAGTTCCCACCAGGAATGGTTGAAGATGGAGCTGCTCTGGCCTGGGTTCATCCATGGATGGGTGAAGTGAGAGAAGTCCTGGGTTGGGATAAAGCCAGTTCAGCAGGGAAAGGGAAAGCTGGGAAAACCAAGGGATTCATCCCCATTTCCCATCACAGGCCATCCCCAGGAAAGCCAGGCTCCATCCTCAGCACCTCTCCCAACATCCCCTTCCTTCCCCTCTTCCCAGCTTTGTATCCTGAGCCTGGTTCCAGGCTCTGTAGCACCCCAGGGGACAGAGGCACTCACCTGTCCTGGCCTTGTCCCCCAGGCCCGTGGGGTGAGTGAGGAGCAGCCTTGGCTTTCCAAACCCTGCAACAGCAACAGCAAAACCCCCTGACCCAGCCACAGCTCCCAGCACAAACCCAGAGCAGCCCCTGAAATGAAAACGAACCAACCCCGGGCAAAGCCAGCACAGGCAGCCCTGGGGCAGGGGGGAATTCACCACTTTGGATGCCGAAATCACCCGCGGGGCTGCAAAATCCCCCTGGGAAGGGGATCCCACCCTCCCTGCTCAGCCCCTGAGCCGTGCCCCTCTCTCAGCAGGGACGATGGCAGCGCCCAGAGGAAGCAGCTGCTGCTGAGGTGGTGCCAGGGGGCAGAGCTGCTGGAGCTGCTGCCCTTCCACGGCTGCGACTCCGCGGCCGAGCCCCGGCGCGCCCAGTGCCTGCTGGGGCTGCAGGCGCAGCACGTCCGCGCCCGCTTCGCCGTGTTCCTCACAGGTGAGGGGCCCCCAGCCCTGCAGCTCTGGAAGGGCCCTGGAAAGGGGTGGGGAGGGGTAAAAGATCCCTGCTCTCCTGCGGGAATCGCTGCTTCCAGTGCAGGCCAGGTGTGAGTGGTGAAAAGGAATTTGGGGTTTTTTGGCGGGTTTTGGAGGCTGGGGGTGGCTGAGGCTGTTGGCAAAGCAGCAGAGCAGCCACGGTGGGGTTTAGGGATGTTTGCCACAGGTTTAGGAACAAACTCCTTTGCTGGAATTAATGGAGCTGCTGCTCCTCCCCCTGCAGAAAATCCCAGCAGCAGCTGCAGGGAGATGCTGGAAAGCAAAGGAATTCTCGTGGCTGACATCACCACCTTCCTCGGGACGGTGCAGGAAGTGGCTGCTCCCTTCAGACGAAGCTACTGGTAAGAGGGGAGAGCTTGGGATTGATCCCAGAAAGCCGGAACAGCTCAGGGCTGGCTCTGGGGTGGCCAGCAGGGAGCTGGGACCCTACAGCAGGGCAGGGACCATCCCACAGTGCTGGATGTGGGATCTGCCAGCCAGCACTGTGATCCCTGCAGCTGGATCCAGGACAGCCACGCCTGGCTCTGCTGGGAAACGGGAGGAGCTCCAGGCCTGGCCCTGGGGAGGCTCTGCAGGAGGCTGGCACTGCCCAGAGGGTGCCAGGCACTGACCTGGGCCACATCTCTGTGTTGCAGGTGACAAAGTGAAGCCACCAGGACACGGCTCCTCCCCAGGCCCTGTGGCACCAGTTTAGGCACCCCGGTCCTGTGGGGGACATCCCCACCTCCCAACCCAGGGGATCCCAACCATCCCAGTCCATCCCAGTGCATCCCAATGATTCCACTGGATCCCCACCATCCATCCCATCAATCCCAGTGGATCCCCATCATCCATCCCAGTGGATCCCAGTGATCCCAGTGGATCCCCACCATCAATCCCAGTGGATCCCAATGATGCCAGTGGATCCCCTCCATCCAAACCAGTGGATCCCCACCATCCACCCCAGTCAATCCTATCAATCCCACTGGATCCCAGTGATCCCAGTGGATCCCCACCATCCATCCCAGTCAATCCCAGCAGCTGCTGGGTGTGGGGCAAAGTCGGTTTTAGCTCTGTACATAAATCTTATTTAAAGGTAGGAAATGCAAACCCTCGGGGGGTTCATTCCCTGCCATCCAGCTCCACATAGGAAAGGTTCTTTTAACGGTACAGGTAAATTGTTGGAGTGGTTTCCAGTCTTTCCGTGCAGCTGCCGTTGGAGCAGCAAATGAATTTCCCAAAGTCTACTTGAAGATGAGGAACGAGAACAAATCTGTTTTCCACATGGTCGTTGCTGTTCAGGCCCACACTACATTTCACTCACCCCCGTTGCCTCCTGGTACCGGTTCCGTGCTGGAATCCCAGCACAGGAACCCCTGTAAATATGGGAAGCTGGGCTGCAGGAACAGAATAAGCTCTTTTATTTATGGGGGAAAGGAGCAGCCCAGCCCCGTCCCCACCCAGCTCTGTGGGCAGGGGCGTCCTTCAGCTCGTTTTTAAACCCAGGACTGCGAGGCTGCTCTGTACAGGATGACTTTGTAAAGAGTTTGATTAATAAAACCTCCAAAACAATGAATGTACACAGCTCTGCTTTCTGGAGAGGGGATCAGCATCCAGCTCAGCATCCAGCTCAGCATCCAGCCTGTTCCAACAGGGAAAGGGAGGGCAGGGGATTCTCCAGCTGGGACAGAGGTGGGGAAAGCAGCAAGGAGTGAGCAAGACCGTGGTGGACTCCTGGATGATGGATCCCAGTGTGCTTCCCTGCAGGAAGGATGGAAGAACCAGAGGAATGACCAGGCTACAGCAGGTAGGGACAATGGGATCATTTATTTTCCACCTGGTTTATGGGAATGGCACAGAGGGAGCTCCACACCCCACTCCCAGCAGCTGAGGGTGGGAAGGGTTCCTGCCAGTGGCACCTTGGGAATTGTCCCTGCCAGTGGCACCTCAGGACTGTCCCTGCCAGTGGCACCTCAGGAATTGCTCCCACTTGTGGCACCTCAGGAATTGCTCCTGCCAGTGGCACCTCGGATTGTCCCTGCCAGTGGCACCTCGGGATTGTCCCTGCCAGTGGCACCTCGGGACTGTCCCTGCCAGTGGCACCTCAGGACTGTCCCTGCCAGTGGCACCTGGGGATTGTCCCTGCCAGTGGCACCTCGGGATTGTCCCTGCCTGTGGCACCTCCTGCCAGTGGCACCTCGGGACTGTCCCTGCCGGTGGCACCTGGGGAGGGGAAGTGCCCGAAGCCCCGGCTGGGAGGAAGGAGAGGGGAAGGCCCAGGCGGGCTCGGCTCAGCTTTGGGACCGTGATGGGATCAAAGCCCAGCTCCTGTGTGGGAACGGTGCCAGGGGAAGCCCGTGCCACCCTGGAGAGCTGCTCCGAGGCCTCCCCTCGGTTCTCCTGGCACTTGGCACGGCTGTGCCAGCCAGGGAATGGGGAAGGATCACTCAGGATTGAACAGCTCATGGTGAGGACGCAGAGCAGCTGAACAGGGATTATTTGTTGTGCTGCTGTTTCCAGCTGTGGCACTGGGTGGCTGCAGGGACAGGGACCGTGCCAGGGCACAGCCTGAGCCACACCTGCCCCGCCAAGGCAGGCAGAGCAGCACGGGCTGGAAAGAACCACGGGCCCAGGAAATGCCTTCCTGCAGGGAACGCTCCTGTCTCTGCAGGATCTCAGCCTGGAGCTGCTGCTCCCGGAGCTGAAGTGAATCAGACCAGAGGCCAGGACTGGTTTCCAGAATTTGGCTTTACTTCGCAGTACAGAAATCATTTGGAGCCTTCAGGAGACACGAGAAGCACAGGCTCTGTCATGCCGATACCGCAGCGCCGTTTGGTCCATCCGAGAAGCCGCCAGGGGACAGAAAATACTTCCACATCTTGCCTGCTCTGTAATTTGTTCTCTCAATTTTATTAAGATTAAAACACAAAGGAGCCTGAGGCACAGCTGTGTCCCAACCGATGTAAACGGGTTTAGAAGCTTAAGTGGAGGTTAAGTTCTGTGCCCAGAACGAAGCCAACATTTGCTGCTACAATAGGTGTGGGCTTTGTCCATGATACAACTTTGCCACAGAGTTAAGATTGATGGGAGAGACTTTTAGGGATGCTGTCCACAATAATGGAGTGCTCAGTTTCTATTTTCCTTGATATCAGGTTTGAGTGACATCAGCGTCACATCTACGAGCTCACCAGAAGCACAGGATTGTGAAGGATGTTTTACAAATGATTAAAAAGACAAGGTAAGACACAGCTGTCAATGAGTTATTTCAAATCTGCACCCACGTCTACGTCTGCAAAAATAATAATAATAATGATAGTAAGTTCAGTCTGCCTTTCTGCTTACGAGGTTAGTCAGGAATATCAGTCAGGAATTTGCCAGATTCTGGACAGCAGCCCTACTAGAATGAAATAATTAACACATGATATCCAAAAAGGGAACATTACCAGTGCAGTACTCTTCAATCTCTCAGAGATGGGATTACAAAAGCAGGCCTTACAATATTGAATTTCGTACAGTGTTCATTAAGTTCCTTATATATTCATATTAGCCGATTTAAACTTCTCCTAATTAGAGACTCTCATTACTGCTGCTCCTCCTCCCCGTAGATGTCGTTCTTCTTGCGTTTCATCTCCTCGAAGTCGAACTCTGATCCCATCATCCTCTTATAAATATCTTTGATGTCGTCGCACGTCGTCTCGAAGTGGGTGGTGGCGTCGTAGGTGCGCGAGATGAAGATCTGGAAGCAGAAGCAGCGTTGGAGCCCTGAGCTGGAGCCCAGCCCTGCCCTGCCCGGCTCAGCCCTCACTCACCTGGCTCTCGGTTCCCGGGTCGGTGGGTGCAAACAGGTCACTGATGCTCACAAACCTGGACAGGGGACAAAGAGCCTTGCTTTGCTTTGGTTTGGGTTCAGAGCAGGAGCGGTTCAGTGCCAGGGCAGCGCTCAAGGTGCTGAGCACACTCAGCTTGCCCAGCTCTGGGCAGGCTGCAGATGTCCCAGCGGAGGGGACAGGGCTGGCTGAGGACTCACTTCTGCTCGATGGGCTCCAGGAGGTCCAGGGCTGGCTTGATCTCCTTCTCCGGGTCCGCGGTCTCCACGGTGGTGCTGGCGATGGCGATGTACTTGCCCTGCGCTGCCACGTTGTGAGCGGAGGAGATCATGCACACGTAGATATCTGGGGACAGGGCACAGCTGCAGCCCAAAACCTTCTCCAAACTCATCCCAAAAACCTCCTCCAACCTCATCCCAACACCTCCTCAGCCTCATCCCAAAACCTTCTCCAGCCCCATCCCAAAACCTCCTCCAGTCTCATCCCAAAACTTCCTCAGCCTCATCCCAAAGCATCCTCAGCTTCATCCCAAAACCTCCTCCAGCCCCATCCCAAAACCTGCTCCAGCCTCATCCCAAAACCTGCTCCAGCCTCATCCCAAAACCTTCTCCAGCCTCATCCCAACACCTCCTCATCCCATCCCAAAACACTGCCCACATCTCCTCCCGCTGCGCTGACACTTGGCTCCCCCTGGATGGTTTACAGAACCTGCAGTGAGTCCCATCCTTGCCCCACATGCTCTCATCTCCTGGCTGATCAGCCTGGACATGGGAGATGCCCAAAATCCAGTTTCCCACGATGGCTCCCGAAGTCTGGTGGGATTCCCAGTGCCCTGTTCCAGGCCAGCAGCCCCTCCTCCACCTCTGCCAGTCTGGGGCATTTCCTGCCGCAGGTTCCTCACGGGGTTTTCCAACCACGGGCTCCTCCCACCTCCCTCCCCTACGTGCAGCTCAGCCCTGCTGGGCCCCAGCAGCCCCTGGGGCAGGGCAGGAGCTGTCCCTGTCCCTGTCCCTGTGTCCCCAGCTCCCCCGCCCTGCACACACCTGATTTCCGGTTGACCTGGTTCTGTGGAATGATGATCTGGCACGAGTTGGCATCGTTTGTGTTCTTGATGGGGTGGCTGAGGATGCAGATGACCCGGATCACCTGGCCCACCTTGGTCACGCGGTCGGACACGTAGCTGGGGTCGCAGATGAGCTGTTTGCAGCGAGCCACCTGAGACCAACGTGGAGACATCAGCAATGGTTCCTCAAGTAATCATTCACCATCTATCAGTCTGAACCCTCCAGGCTGCACACACTCTGGTGTCTGGCATGGATTGTCACCTCTGTTCCTGGCCAGGACACGTCATTCCCACCCCAAGGGACACGTTATCCCACCAGCAGGTGCTCAGCTGTCCCATCAGTGCCCACTGAGCGCTCCCAAGCTGGCAGCGTTCCCAGCTCCATCCAGCCAGGTGGTGAGAGGCTGCAGGAAGGCCATGTGCCAGCTGTCAGAGCAGCTCAGAGTGCCAAGGGCAGAGCTGGACACGAGGAGCAGCTCCCTCCCTGAATCATTCTCTGCCAGCCCATGGACACTTCATCCCAACTCCTGGGAGGGACGCTGAGGGCTCTGCCCATCAGGACATTGTGTGTTCAGCGAGCTGGCACAGCGACAACAGCCCCAGCCCTGCACCTTTGGCCCGTGGGCTTAGAAAGGGTTTTCTCAGGGTTTTTTTGTGATCAAACCCAGAAGGTGTGGGTTCTGAGGGGCAGACAGGGAGGGGAGCAGGGAAGGGTCCGTACCTCCCCCTCAGACTTGACCCCGACCACTTTGCCGTTCTCTATGACGATCTCCTCGATGGGCTTGTTGAGCATGTAGGTGCCTCCATAGATTGCACTGAGCCTGCAACAGGAAAATCCCTTCAGCACCTCCAGGGCTGCACCTGGCCAGCCCTCCCAGCCCCCAGGGGCTGCTCCTCTTGGATAAACCCCTCCTCAAAACCCTCTGCTTAAACACACACAAGGGATAAACACTCTGCCAACAGCATCTCAGCAAACCCAGAGGTGAACAAACCCACAGAGAAACAATCTCATGTGGAGGAACCATCTCTGAATTAAGTGAAAGATCCATTAAGGACCACAGCATTTTGTGCAGCATCACATTCTGGAAGCTCAAGCAGTGACTGCACACATCCAGCTCCACTGCACAGCCCACTGGAGGGAACCCAGAGTGAAGCTCACCTTGCAAACCCCTGGGGCAGCTCTCCAAGGCCATAGAGGGGGTACAGGTAGGGGCTCTTCCCGTACCGAGCCAGGGACTCGCTGTACAGCTTGATCCTGTTGATTGTTTCTTGGCAGGGTTGATCTAGATAGCTGAAAGGACAGTTCCACCGTTTGGGATGTTCCCAAAGCACCACTTCCAGCAGAACACACCCACAGAGCACAACACTGACTTCCCAGGGTGCTTCCTTCCCCACCCTCCAGCTGCTCCTGGCAGGACCCTTCAAGGAGCACTCGGCACAAGGAACCCTCCAAGTTCAAAATAACCAATCAATCCCATAATAACCCCAAACCCTGGGATTGGGGGGAGCAACTGACCCCCCACTTACTCATCAGTCCTGTAGAGAGCGAGGGCATGGCCTGTGAAGTCAATGACATCCTGGCCCAGGTCAAACTTCTTGTACACATCCCTCATGGTTGTTTTCTTGGGGTCCACGCCCTCGAAGGTGCGCGGGTCGTTCTCGTCAAAGCTGGCCACGTACACCAGGAACTTCCTGAAGCGGCGCTTCTCAAACAGACCCATCAAACCTGAACGGGGTGGGAGAGCTCAGAATTGGGGTTGGGGGAGTTCAGAACTGGGGTTGGGAGAGTTCAGAACCAGGGGTTGGGAGAATTCAGAACCAGGGGTTTGTGAGAATTCAGAACCAGGGGTTGTGAGAATTCAGAACCAGGGGTTGTGAGAATTCAGAATCAGGGTTTGTGAGAATTCAGAACCAGGGGGTGTGAGAATTCAGAACCAGGGGGTGTGAGAATTCAGCACTGGGGGTTTTGAGAATTCAGAACCAGGGGTTGTGGGAATTCAGCACCAGGGGTTTGTGAGAATTCAGCACCAGGGGTTTGGTAGAATTCAGAACCAGGAGTTTGTGAGAATTTAGAACCAGGGGTTTGTGAGAATTCAGAACCAGGAGTTTGTGAGAATTCAGCACTGGGGGTTGTGAGAATTCAGAACCAGGGGTTTTTGAGAATTCAGAACCAGGATTTGGTAGAATTCAGAACCAGGGGTTTGTGAGAATTTAGAACCAGGGATAGTCAGAATTCAGAACCAGGGATTGTGAGAATTCAGGAATTCCTTCCCAAGATCCTGTCTAACCCTGCCCTCCTTCGGCCTAAGGCCATTCCCCTCTGTCCTGTCCCTCAAACCCCAAACACGAGGCTGGACAAGGTTCCATTTCTGCACTTGAATTCTCCACAAACTGCAGAAGCAGGACTGGAAATGTGAAGGCAGAGGCAGCACCTCCACTCCTGCGAGGATGAGTGTCCTGGAGAGCACACAGGAACCAAAGTGAAGGAGTTCCTGGTCCCTTCAGCACACAGGAACATCTGCCATGGGGAGGGCTCAGACCTGCAGATCTGGGGCCTTAACTGCAGGAGTCAGAAGATGTTTCAGAGGTGCTGCTGAACACATCCCACCTCTGGAGCTCATGGGATGCCCTCGAGATCCCAATGGCTTTCACCACACTGCTATTAGCTCTATTTGAGCAGTGAAATCTAAGTAGGCAACAATTAAGGTTTGAGGTGCCACAGGTCAGAATTAGTCATTCCAATTTGCCTGAAATGTTTTTCACACACACAATTCCAACGAGGACATGACACCAAATATTTATGGCAGAGCTGGGAGATGAGCCCCAGATGGAACCTCCTGAGGAAGAAAAAACACTGCCAGGTTCTCAGCACAATCTCCCTGAACAGGCAGCTTGGAAGCTCCAAGAAAACAGGGCTCAGCAAACCCAAGGCTCACAGCAAGGGGAGTCTGAAGACAAAGAGCTGCAGGAGAGCCCTGAGGATGCTCCCTAACACACAAGGAGCATCAAGAATATCCCAAGGGATGGGTTTGCCTCTGTTTAGGGGATTCAGAGGGAACAGAAAAGGTGCAGCTACTCACTGGAGGCCAAAGCTTCTGCCTCAGTGGATGGAACTTTGTAGATCTTTCCTCCCTTGTAGACGAAGCTGCCCTCGATCACCTTGAAGTCCAAGTAACGAGTGACTTCTGTGTAGAGCAGCATCTTTACCAACTGACCTGCAGGGGTGTGGCACAGTCAGACACAGACACAGCAGCAGCTCCCACAGCAACAAACCCTTCCCATGCTCAATTCCCACTGCAGGCTGAAGATGGGCTGGGTGGGACTAAAGCACCCCAGCCTTGGCTGGCATCAAACAGTTCTTCCACTGCAGCAGCCCTGAGCCAGGCACTGCCCCATCCATTCCCCCATCCATCCCCCCATCCATCATCCATCCATCCATCCATGCATCATCCATCCATGCATCCATCCATCCATCATCTATCCATATCCACCCATCATCCATCCATCACCCATCCATCCATCATCCATCCATCATCCCTCCATCACCCATCCATCCATCCATCCATGCATCCATCCATCCATCATCCATCCATCCATCATCCATCCATCATCCCTCCATCCATCCCTCCATCCATCCATCCATCCATCCATCCATCCATCCATCCATCCATCCATCCATCCATCATCCATCCATCCATCCTCCATCCATCATCCCTCCATCACCCATCCATCCATCCATCCATCCATCCATCCATCCATCCATCCATCCATCCATCCATCCATCCATCCATCCATCATCCCTCCCTCCCTCCCTCCCTCCCTCCATCCCCTGGTGCTCCAGGGTGGATTCCAGCAGCCAGGGGCTGGTTTCAGGCCCTGCACTGGAGCCATTGCACTGACAGGGGTTTGCTGTAGCCCAGCCCAGCACCGGAGCACACGGATTCAAGGATAACAGGATTGACAGTGCCTGTCCTGTTCCAGCAGCACGAATTTCTGGGAGCTCAGGGTCACTCACCATTAGCCATAAGGAATTTAGGAATGAGGTCCACGTTCCAGTCTCTTCCCCGCCCCATAGATTCTGGTGGAGCTCCTGGGAGATTAAACCTTTTGTAGAGCTTTGGAGAGAGAATACAGAACTTATTATAGCCCAGGAAATCTGTCTGGGTGTTGTTTCTCCCACACATGGACACACTTTCCACGCCCACAGCCCCAGGCTGAACACAAGCTCTTCAGAGCCAGCTTCTGGCTGCAGTTTGAGCTCCAGTCTGAGTTTGGAACACACAAACACATCCAGTTAATTGTTACAGTAAGAAGCAGGCAGTGTAATTCTGCTCATCCAGGCTTTGGGGATTTATGAACCTGATGGACTGTTTAACATGGCATTTCTCAGTCCAATTTACAATTTAGCTGAAGAGTTTTAACAGCCAGCTGTAACAGCTCTGGAACGCTCCCTGCTCGGATTTGCTGGGATTCCAGCTGGGAATTACAGGAAACAAGCACAACCCACCAATTCCAAACACCCCACACTGGCATCCTCCCCTCTGTCACCTGCTGAGGAAGTGCCATAAACCCTCCTTACCCAAAGGAAACCCTCAGAGTCATTAATGTGAAGCCACCCCAAGGCTAAGTGGGATGAATCCCTTTGTGTGCCAGGAAGGACACAAGGCTGGGTCTCTCCACACTTACATCTTCCAGGGGTGTAATGGAAGCACTTTCCCCTCCATAGTACGAGTTCCGATCCATGTGAAGGACTTTCTTTCCATTCACTGACATAATCCCAGAGAGGATGCATTCCTGCAGGAAGGAAAGGATCAAGGGACAGGTCAGCTGCACTGGAGCCTCCTCCTTCCCATTTTCCCTGAGAGCATGTTCAGACAGCTCCACTGCAAACATGCACAGCAGCTGCCTCATTCCACAATTCAGGCACCTCCTGGAGGCAATTAACCTCTGAATAAATTTAATATCTTCTCTGGGCAAGCCAAGCAAGGGGTCAGAGATTGTGTGTAGGTTGGATTCCTGCACAACCACCACCTATCAGGGCTTCCCAGAGGAATTTTTTGGGAATTCCATGCACTGGTGCCAAAGGATAATCTGTCCTCTAAGGCACCAGTTGTCAGTTTAAGGATGTGCACAGAGAAGCAGCAGGAGAATGAAATCTTACCTGGACTTCAATCAGTCTCCTCAGAACTTCAATTATTAATATTTGCCACACTGGGACACTCAGGATAATCAAGAGCTTCTCTCAGAGAGCAGCATAAAGAATAAATGAAGGCATTTGGGTGCTTGATGAGCTCAGCTTTGCTCTCCTTGCTGTGTGCCCACCGAGGCTGTGTGTGACTGCAGAGCCAGCTCAGCCCCAGCACAGCTAAATCCCCACTAAAACACGACTTTGCACCAGCACTGCCATTCCCCAGCCAAGGAGCTTAACAAAAACCCCAATGTCTGTGTGCTCAGCACAGCTTATCTGGGAGGTTTTACTGCTCTTGCTCTGCCTCAGCTCCCTGCAGCAGCAGAACTCTGCCTGCAGCTGAGCTCCCATTCATCACCAGATCTCTCTGGTAGGTCCTGGTCACGTCTCATGTGATGGGTGGGGCTTCTTGGAAGGGGCACCTGGTGCAGTGGAAGGTGTCCCAGCCATGACAGGGTGCAGTGGAAGGTGTCCCAACCATGACAGGGTGCAGTGGAAGGTGTCCCAGCCATGACAGGGTGGTTTTTAAGGTCCTCTCCACCTGGTGCAGTGGAAGGTGTCCCAGCCATGACAGGATGGTTTTTAAGGTCCTCTCCACCTGGTGCAGTGGAAGGTGTCCCAACCATGACAGGGTGCAGTGGAAGGTGTCCCAACTGTGACAGGATGGTTTTTAAGATCCTCTCCACTGGTGCAGTGGAAGGTGTCCCAACCATGACAGGGTGCAGTGGAAGGTGTCCCAACTGTGACAGGATGGCTTTTAAGGTCCTCTCCACCTGGCCCAGGAGAAGGTGTCCCAGCCATGGCAGGATGGTTTTTAAGGTCCTCTCCACCTCGTGCAGAGGAAGGTGTCCCAGCCATGACAGGGTGGCTTTTAAGGTCCTCTCCACTTGGTGCAGTGGAAGGTGTCCCAACTGTGACAGGATGGTTTTTAAGGTCCTCTCCACCTGGTGCAGTGGAAGGTGTCCAGCCATGACAGGGTGGTTTTTAAGGTTTTTTCCACCTGGTGCAGTGGAAGGTGTCCCAACTGTGACAGGATGGCTTTTAAGGTCCTCTCCACCTGGCCCAGGAGAAGGTGTCCCAGCCATGGCAGGGTGGTTTTTAAGGTCCTCTCCACCTGGAGCAGTGGAAGGTGTCCCAACCATGACAGGATGGTTTTTAAGGTCCTCTCCACCTGGAGCAGTGGAAGGTGTCCCAACCATGACAGGATGGTTTTTAAGGTCCTCTCCACCCAAACCACTGCAAACCTTTCATTCAGTTTGGAACCCTCACGCAGGTGCTGAGATGCCAGCCCTGCACATCTGCCAGGGCTCCTGCAGGCAGGCTGGCCCTCCTGCAGCTCTGTGTCTCCAGGAGATCTTTCCTGTTTACTCCCAAACACCTCAGGCAGGACTCTCCTCCTGAGGCACTTCCCCCTCCCGTGGAGCACACCAGGTTCATTTCCAGCTCCAGACTGACCAGTGCAGGTGTCAGGCAGGAAAACCACAAACACCAGGAGCTTCCCACTGTGGATTGTTTGTGTAAATCCTGACTCCAGTCAATCCTGGCTGTAAAGGAAGCTGTAAAATCAACTTCCCAGCCACAGCAGCTCTCGGGGGTTGTTTTGTTCTAAGGTCAGACATCTGCAGGTGCAGGATTGCTGGCTGAGGATTTGCTGTGCTGGTGCTTCCAGGTGGCACTGGAAAAACCTTCTCTGTTGGGACAGCAGGGCACTGCTGGCCAGTCTGTCACCCACCAGCATGTCACCAAAATCCAGCCAAGGAGCTGAGGAGCAAAGCTGGAGCTGCCTCACACACAGCAAGAATGCTCTGAATTCAGTGCCTGAAGTCATGGAAGATTTCCAGCACGGTGCCCACAGGGCTCCATGATCACCACGTGGACTGTGAGTAGTGAGCCACAGTTCTTCCCACAAAAGCTCCTTCCACTCTACCATCCTTCCAAGGATCCTACAAGGTCCCTCCTTTTTCCCCCACAGGCTGGACCAAGCAGAGATCCTCCCAGCAGACACAGCTGCACCAAACCCCGTGTGAAGTCATTACTCAAAGCCTACACCGCTGAGTAACCACAGGAGTAAAAGTGGCTCCAGCGTTAATGATTAACCACACCCAAGGCAGGACTGCCTCACCACCAAGCAGTTACATCCACAGAGCTCCGGGGTTGGACTCCTGTGATTTATCCCTGGAACATCTCCCAGCACCCTGGCTCACCAGCTTGGCCAGATGGTGGCACAGGACTGCCACAGAGTGTCCACGCTGGAGCTGAGCCACAAGGAAGCCAAGCAGGGTTTCACGACTAAATCAGCACCAAAAGGAGGGATGGAGCTCCAGGAAAAGCTGCACAAGCCACATCCATTGATGTGGATGTCAGCTGATTTCAGTCACCCACTTAACCTCAAAGCATTCCTTGCTCTGTGTTCCCAGAATGGGGAGTGTGTATCTCTTCACTCCAAGGGATGCTGGTAATCCACATTAGTGAATTTGGTGTGAATTTGGGCACCAGCAGAAGACATGAGAGGCTTCAAGCTCCTCTCCACCCACATTGGACACAGCTGTGGGACTGAGGTGGAGCTCTTACCCAGCTGTTTAACCCAAGGCTCACTGAGCACTCTGAAACCCTGCCCAGCCCTTTCAGGCCACTTCCCTGTGCAGCCATGATGGCCATGAAGCTCACAATGGATTCATCCTCCCAGCTCAGCAATTCCTTTGGATGCAGGGCTGGCGGTGGGATTGGGAAGCGCGGGATGTGTGACGCTGTCACTGGGGTCAGGGAGCGAGGAAAACAAACGGCCTGTGCTGATAAGGGGAGGGCTGGGGGCAGTTCAGAGTGCAAATAAAAAGGGGAAGTGTCACAGTTCAAATCTGTTCGTTTTCTGCTGTTTTATAAACGTCGCCACCACCAAACAGGAACAGGGGGCAGCTGCTGACAGCAGCAGCAGGACACAGCAGGGAGAGCTCTGGGTATCCAGATCCAACAGAATCCATGCAAACTGCAGTCACGCTGCTACTACAATGCTCTGCCTCAGCCAGTTCAGGTTACGAGCTCCCAGGAGCTCATTGTGCTGCTGAATGAACGATCTGAGCTGCTGCAAATGGCCAGGGAGAAACCAGCACTGGCAATGTGGGGACAGCACATCCACTGGGAGTCCATGGAAATAAAAATAAGGAGTAACTTGGAGTTACATTGGTGCTTCCATGCTTGCTGAAGACCATCAGCTGCTCCCTGGAGGGCAGGAGCTGGTCATGGCCAGCCCCTGTGCATGCAGAGGCCTTGAGGAATGGAGGGAAGCAAGGAGGTTTCTGTGGATTTTCTCCAAGTAGGGCAGCAGTTCAGAGAGGCTCAGACAGCCCGATGGAAACTGGAGCCAGTGCTGCTGGGGAGGATTGGGCACCGAGCACTGGGCACAATCCCCTCGGCTTTGGGAGCGCCTCTGGCACTGCCAGGCTCCTTCTTGGAAAGGCAGGGCTGTGCTGTGCCCAGAGAGGCACACGGTGCCCGGGCTGGGAAGGGACCTCTGGAGACTCTTGCTCCAACCTAGGCGTTGGAGCACTGGAGCTCCTAGGAGCTGGAGCACTGGCATGGGCAATTCCAGCTCTCACCACCCAAACCATCCTACACCTGCAAAACCAACTCCTGCTCATCCTGCACTTGCAAAACCAACTCCTGCTCACCCTACACCTGTAAAAACAACTCCTCTCATCCTACACCTGCAACACCAACTCCTGCTCATCCTGCACCTGTAAAAACAACTCCTGCTCATCCTGCACCTGTAAAAACAACTGCTCATTCTACACCTGCCAGAACAACTCCTGCTGATCCTACAGCTGCCAGAACAACTCCTGCTCATCCTACACCTGCCAGAACAACTCCTGCTCATCCTACACCTGCAACACCAACTCCTCACTGCACTGCAACAATCCCCTCTGCTACCAAAGGACAGACAGACTCCAGTTTTCCCTATCAAAGGGAAGAAGCTTTCCCTCCTAAGCCATTCCTCCACCTCAAAGGAAGAGCCTTGAAGGGAATGAAAGCACCTGGGACAGTTGGGTGTCCCCTGCAGCAGGCGCTCCCACATGGTCCTCACAGTCACTCTGAGGCTCTCCAGCCCGGGCCTGTAGGAATAAATATATCCTGAAGCAGTGAGTGTGGCTCCTCTGCTCCTACAGAAAGTGAATCTGTGTCTCTGAGGTGGATTTGAATGGCCTTAACATGGGGAGGCAGCTGGCAGGTAAGGAGCTTAGCTCAGCCTGCAAAGAGTGAAACCTCAGCAGGAACAGAGCATTCACCTACTGGGGCTCAACTGGAGGGTCCCATTATCCCCAGAATCCATGGAAAATAACTCTGGAGAAGCAGGGAGGGCAGGTAACAGAGCCTGTCCCCAGGCACAACATCCCACTCTGAAATAACCCAGAGGAAGCACCAAGCCACTCCCACAGCAGAGAGGTGGAAACTACGGTGGGCTGGGAAATTCCCTGAAATGAAAAGAGAGGTGAGAAAATAGAGCCATGAGGGGCTCTCCAGTCTGGGACCAGAGGTGAGAAAATAGAGCCATGAGGAGCTCTGCACTCTGTCACCAGAGGTGAGAAAATAGAGCCATGAGGAGCTCTCCAGCCTGGGACCACTGCACCAGAGGTGTGGAAATACAGCCATGAGGAGCTCTACACCCTGTGACCAGAGGTGAGAAAATAGAGCCATGAGGAGCTCTCCAGTCTGACCACTGCACCACAGGTGTGGAAATAGAGCCATGAGGAGCTCTCCACTCTGCTCACTGCACCAGAGGTGAGAAAATAGAGCCATGAGGAGCTCTACACCCTGTGACCACTGCACCAGAGGTGTGGAAATACAGCCATGAGGAGCTCTCCAGCCTGGGACCACTGCACCAGAGGTGAGAAAATAGAGCCATGAGGAGCTCTCCAGTCTGGGACCACTGCACCACAGGTGTGGAAATAGAGCCATGAGGAGCTCTCCAGTCTGACCACTGCACCAGAGGTGTGGAAATAGCCATGAGGAGCTCTCCACTCTGTGACCACTGCACCAGATTAAAAACGAGTCTGTGCAGTAGGGCTGCAGGAAGATGATCCCTAATCTGCCACACATGATGCACACAGAAAGCCTAAGACAAGGACCTTAAAGCTATTAAAGCTCCAGCACCCTGGAAAAGCCATTCCCACCAGGAATGAGGCAATTGGAAGATCTGCCAGCTCTCATACTGATCCAGGCAGGAGGGAGCAGCAGGAGCCATGGAGTTCACTACAGCTGTGAAGTCTGAGGGATTGGATCAGCAGCAATTCAGGATTATTTTTGCCCACAGGGCTAAGACACGTCTCTGTGAGCTGGCACTGCAATGGGGGCTCTGATTAGCACAAAGAAGGGAAAAGCTGAAATAGTTGGAGTGCCAGTAATCCCAGTCCTAAAGCTGCCTTTAGACCTTCATTACTGCTGAGGAAGAGATTAACACCTGAAATATTCATGTTGCACTTCCAGATCCACCCCAGTGGAATTCACACGTGCACCCAGTGCCCCACAGACCCAACCACAATGACCACCACAATGGCTGCAGTTGTGCCCTTTTACAAAGCCTCCAACGACTCATTCTCCCTCTTTAAACCAACAGCTGAACTTTCCCTTTGGAAAAAGAAAAATAAAACCTCCAGATCAGTAGCAGAGACACAACCCCAGAGCTACAACAGGGGCTCCAGCAGCAAATCCAGGAGCAGCCTGACCACCAGAGCCTCCATGACAGCTCCTCTGGAAAAGGAAAGAACAACTGGAGGTGTTTCCAGCTCCTTCTCCTCAGGTACCACAGGTGCCAGATCCTTTTCCACTGGTACCAAAGCTGGAGGAGCACCCTTCAAGCTTCATGTGAGAGCAGGAGAGTCCTTCAGGCCAGCCTGACCCAGCTCTGCTCCAACACCACTCTCCAGCCACAATGGCTGAGCCAACACCAGGAATTCTGGGATGGCTGCACCTCTGCTTTCCATTCTTTTCCACATGAGCTGCTCAACACAAGACGAAGTCCACCCTAATTGGTATTTCAGAGGCAAAGCCAGCACACCAGAAGCAAAATCCGAGCTCCTGGATATTCCCAGGCTCTGGAGTTTGGTCAGCACACCTTAAAATACGGCCCTAATTTATTCATTTTAACTCAACCGCTGCTCATTAGCAGGAGCTTGTCTTAAAAGTGATTTCACAAGAGGCCTTTTGTCAAATTTACACTGGCATTTGTCAGTTTGAGATTAAGCCCTGCGTTCACCAGTTCACCAACTTGATACTCGCTCACACTAAAGCATAAATTAACATTTTAATGGAGCTCCGATCTATTGGAGGCCCCTTCACCACAAGCTCATTATGTTTCACCTCCCCAAAAGCCCCTTTCCCTGCTTTGCTGGGCTGGGCCAGGCTTTAGGACAGACTCCAGCTTTCTCTATCATAGGGAAGAAGATTTTTCCTCCTAAGCCATTCCTCCAGCTCAAAGGAAGAGCCTTGAAAGGAATGAAAGCACCTGGGACAGCTGGGTGTCCCCTGGAGCAGATGGACCCACACCTTACACCTTCCCTTGTGCCACACTCCAGGTACACCTTTCCTTACGCCACACTCCAGGTACACCTTACACCTTCCCTTGTGCCACATTCCAGGTACATCTTACACCTTTCCTTGTGCCACATTCCAGGTACTCCTTACACCTTTCCTTGTGCCACATTCCAGGTACTCCTTACACCTTTCCTTGTGCCACACTCCAGGTACTCCTTACACCTTTCCTTGTGCCACATTGCAGGAACACCTTACACCTTTCCTTGTGCCACATTGCAGGAACACCTTACACCTTTCCTTGTGCCACATTCCAGGTACACCTTACATCTTTCCTTGTGCCACACTCCAGGTACACCTTACACCTTTCCTTACACATTTCCTTTGTGCCACATTCCAGGTACACCCTACACCTTCCCTTGTGCCACATTCCAGGTACATCTTACACCTTTCCTTGTGCCACATTCCAGGTACTCCTTACACCTTTCCTTGTGCCACATTCCAGGTACACCTTTCCTTACACCTTTCCTTTGTGCCACATTCCAGGTACATCTTACACCTTTCCTTTGTGCCACATTCCAGGTACATCTTACACCTTTCCCTACACCTTCCCTTGTGCCACACTCCAGGTACACCTTACACCTTCCCTTGTGCCACACTCCAGGTACACCTTACACCTTCCCTTGTGCCACATTCCAGGTACACCTTACACCTTTCCTTACACCTTCCCTTGTGCCACCCTTGTCCCCAAACCCAAAAGTGGAGGATGATAACCCAGCTGTGCCCTTGGTGGGGCCCTGTGTCCGCAGCCCCATCAATCACAGCACCCAAACCACACCTGGATTTCCATTTTATCTCCATCCCCACGGGAATTGGGGGAACCCCACAAGGCCAACCCCTTTGTCCAGCCACCTTTCCCCACCAACAGGAGGGAACAAAAGCAGGAAAGGCCACTTGCACAAGGAGGAAAACCTCTCCACCATATTGGATTTTCTTCCCCCCTTCTCCAAACAATGCCTCGCATTTGGAACCTGCATTCCGCCCTTCCGTGGCATCTCCCGGCCCCCGGGGATGCAGGAAGGAGCAGAAATCCCCCTGCAAACCTCGCGGCCAGCGGCACTGCCATGTTTTTTTTGCCCAGGGCTGCCTGCGGCGCGGGCTGCATCCTCCACAATAGGACAAAGCCCCAGCAGGGCTCGTCCCCCGCCCTCCGCCGCACCCCCATCAGCTGTCAGCTCTCCTTAGGGATCACCGGGATGCAGCCACATCGCAGGAAAGGGTTTTTTTTGTTTTTTTGGAAGGGGGGAATAAGGGAAATTTGACAGGCTCGCCAGCCTCCCATCCCCCTCCTGCTGCAGTCAGGGCTGGATGGAGCCGAAGGCTGCAAAGGCGGAGCGGGAATGGGGATGGAGAGGGGGGGGATAAGCACGGCTGCCTCCACCCTGCACGGACCTGCAGCCACGTTAGGGTTGTGGTACGGGGGGGCGGGGGAAGGGATGCGTGAATGGAAAAAAATAAGGTAATAATTTAAAAAATAAATAAAAGGCAATGAATGCCCGTCGGCGTTTTATTGTCCCAGTCTCCCCACGCCCTCTCTCCGCAAAACAACCGCATTTCCTGGGGCCCCCTGGGAGCGGCGGGATCGGGGACGGGGGAATATCCAAACCGAGGAGCTGTTATAAAATATATATATATACAAATCATATAAAAACCCCACCCGGGGGTCCACTTAGGGGTGGGGAGAAGGATCCAGAGTGGGGATGGGATTGGGGCTGAGGGGTGCTGTGAGAATTAATGATGGGGAAATGAGCCAGGGGTCCCCCGGGGGGTCACACGCAGCAGACCCCCGGGGTAATGTTGAGGGGCGGAGGGGGAGGATCCCAGGCTGGGCTGGAGATGAATGGGAAAGGATCCAGGGTGGGGGTGGGACAGAAGCCGAGGGGGTGCTGTGATAATTAATGACAGGGGAAAGCACCCAGGGGTGCCCCAGGGGGTCACATACACCAGACCCCCGGTAATTCTGGGTATAAGGACAGGGGGAAGAACCCAGACAGAGGCGGGGGGGCTACGATGGACAGGTGACAGCTGAAGAAAACGGCCTGAATGGGGCGAGTGGGGTGAGAATCAGGTGAGAGACTGGGGAGGGGACCGCACACCCTGGGGGAGGGGATAAAGCCCCGAGCACCTCAGGCCGGGGAGGGGGGGGGGTTAAACCCAGCCTGGGGGGGGATGATCAGGTGATAGACGGGCAAAGGACAGCGGCGCCGGGGGGGGTGAGACATGGGGAAGGGGGTCAGCCGCAGGAGCCGGGGGATGGTGGAGGGGGGGCGGCGGGGCGGGGCAGGGCGGCGGCCGCCCGCAGCAGGCCCGAGGCGCGAGCGGGAGGCGGCTGCTCCTCACCGTGAGGCCGGTGCCCAGCACGATCACGTCGTACTCCTCATTCATGGCGGCGCGCGGTGTCTCGGGGGTCTCTCGGCCGGGGCTGAGGCGAACCGGGCGCTACGCGGGGGCCGCGGGAGCGCGAGAAAATGGAGCCGCCGCCGTGAGGGGACCGCGCCGGGAGGGGCGGGGCCGGGCCACCTGCGCCCCGCCCACGCGCCTGCCAATCACAGCCCGATACGCCACGCCATTGGCTGGCGGGGCCGTCACTCAAGGGGCGGGAGCGATGCGCGAGCGGCGCTGCCACCGTGGTGGGGGCGCGGCGCGCATGCGCAGTTCTATGGCCGCCCCTACGGGCTCGGTGTGCGCAGGGGGGGAGCGTTTATGGGGGGGCCCTAAATTTGGGGGGGCTCCTTCATTTATGGGGTTCCCAGTTTGGGGGGATTTCAGTTTAGGGAGCTCTCAATTTGGGAGAGTCCTCAGTTTGGGGGAGTCCTTTATTTGGGGTGGTCTCAGTTTAAGGGGCCCTTCAATGGGGGGTGGTCCTCAGTTTTCATAGATCCTCATTTTGGGGGATTCCTCAGTTTAGGGAGTTTCCTCCACTTGGAGAGGGGCCCTCGATTTATGGGGGGTTTCTTTATTTGGGGACAGACCCAGGTTTGGGGGGGTCCTCTGTTCTGGTGGGCTCCTTAACCTGGGGGGTTCCTTTATTTAGGGTATTCATCAGTTTGGGGGAGTTTTCAGTCTGGGGGGGATCCTCCATTTAGGGGGTCCTCAATTTGGGAGTTTTCCCTCAATTTAGGGGAGGATCCTCTATTTGGGGGGGTTATTAATTTTGGGGGACCTCTCATTAGTGGGCCATACAACTGAAGGGGGTTCTCTTTTTGGGGGGAGTCCCCTGTTTGGGGGATCCTTAATTTCAAGGGGATCCTGAGTTTGGGGATGTTCCTTAGGATTGGAAAGGACCTCAATTTAGGGGGTTCTGTGGGGACCATCTTTAATTGAGGGAGGTTCTTAATTAGGGTGGGTTGTCAGTTTAGTGGGGTCCTTAAATGAGGGGTTCCTCAGTTTGGGGGTTCCTCAGTTCAGGGGGGTTTAATGGAACCCCCAGTCTCTCCACATCTGATGCTTTTCCATCCCATCCCAGGCACCCCATGAACCACTTTTGATGGGAAATTTGCCAACTATCCCAACAAACACCCCTAATTAGGCTGCATTCCTGCTTCCCAAAACCCTGTTTGGAAAAAAAAAACCAGGAAGGAACAGTTTTTGGAAAAACCAGAATTCTGGGGGAATTTTGCAGGCACAAAGCTGAATCCATGTTCCTTTTTTAACCCTCAAAATAATGCACGTTCCCCTTTGTGTTTTGAAGGTGTTCCTGTGTTTTTAAGGAGTTTCCCCTTTGTGTTTTCATGGATATTTGGGAACATTTCCACTGTTTTTTCTCATCAGCAATACTGGGAGGACACAGCTATTCCATGGCTTATTAAAATGATAAATAAAAAATAGGAATGAAGCAGCCCCTTGCATTTCCTGCTGCAGGGAGGCCAGAGCTGGATTTATGGATTTAAGGATCCATAGATCCTTAAATTTTAAATTTAATCCTTTAATTTTTTTATTCCTTTTGGAGGAATAAAATCATTTCCTCACCCACCCAGAGGCTGATCCAAAATTCCTGTTCCAGGGAGAGCAAGGTGGGAATTTCCCACTCAAACCCAGCCATGGCTCATGGTACACACCTTCACTCACTCCCTTCTTGATTTTTAATATTTGCCATCCCCAAAAAAGCAGAATTCCACCAGTTTTTAACTCTTGGCATCACAAACAGACAAGGACACATCAGTTTTTGATGGAATTTATAATTCCAGCTGCACAAACCCAACAGCTGCAGCTGCTCTTACCTTGCTGGGTATCCCAGGCTTCCAAGAGCAGATTGTTGGGATTTAAAGTTCATCAGTGCTGGGAATTCCCAGCATTCCAGTCTGGAATTCTCCTTATTTTAGTCTGATCCAGAGATCCCTGATGTCCTCTCACAAGGCTGAGGTCCCACTACAGATTCCTGCAGGTTTTGGGATCAGCTGGATTCAAAAGGCTGATGCAGCTTCAAGAGTCTCTGTCCTACCCAAAGAGGTCAAAATAAAAATTAAATTGCAAATTAAAGCAGTTTAAGGAGAGCAGGTAAACCCATGATCCAGGTGGATCTCCTCCATGGGGATGTTCAGGGTGTGGAAATTCCCAGGAAAAGCCACGAGGATCCCTGGAAGTGACACTTCCCTTGGATGGTTTCTGTTTCAGGGAGCTGCACAGGAACAGGTGAAAGAAGAAAATAAATTTATAACCATGGATCAGAACAGGAATGTGATAAAAACATGGAATTGTTTGGGTGGGAAGAGACCTTAAAAATCATCTCATTCCACCACCCCAGGTTGCTCCAGCCTGGCCTTGGACACTTCCAGGGATGGAGCAGCCACAAATTTTTTGGGAAACCTGTGCCAGGGCCTCCCCACCCTCCCAGGGCAGAGCCCAGACCCATCACCTCCATTATCTCTTGAGATAATCCTATTTAAAACATTTCTCCTAAATCTACTCCCAAATGCCAAGCTTGGCTCCTCTGCTCAATTCTGGGTAAAAATCCTCAGTTTATGGGGGGTTCTTTATATGGGGACTGACCTAAACTTGGGGGGATCCCCAGTTTTGGGGGGCTCCTTAACCTGGGGGGTTCCTCTGTTTAGGGGATTCATCAATTTGAGGGAGTTTTCAGTCTGGGGGGGATCCTCCATTTAGGGGGTCTTCAATTTGAGGGGGGATTTCCTCAATTTAGGGTAATTTCCTCAATTTAGGGGTTTTCCTCAATTTAGGGTTTTTTTCTCAATTTGAGGGGTGTTCTTAATTTTGGGGGTGCTCTCATTAGTGGGGGATACAATTGAAGGGGGTTCCCGTTTTGGGCAAGTCCCCTATTTGGGGGATCCTTAATTGAAAGAGACTCCTCACTTTGGGGATCAGTTTGGGGATTTTAATCAGATGTTTCCCTAAATCTGGCAAGGAATTGTAGGGGGAGAGAATGTAAGAAAATAAAGATGGTGTAGAAACGAATCTCACCCTTAAGGAGCTGCAGCTGGGCCAATTATCAAAGATTAGGAACAGCCTGGCTTCAACAGCTGTACCCAGTGAGAAGAAGATGCCATAAAAGAGTGGGGTGGTGTTGGGAAGGGAATTTGAGTCAGTTGGGTGCTTTGTGAAGGAGAAAAAGCTCTGAGGAGTTGCCCATGAGAAACACCAAGAAGGTGTGAGACTTTTGTGATAAGGAGACAACTTTTGTGATATGGAACCCCTGTGATAAGAGCCAACAGATCAGGGGCACCTTCAGTCAGTTCTGGGATCACACCAGGCTGGATCCATGGGCTGAGGCACAACAGGACCCCGTGCTGGGCTGTGCCCCTGAGTGACAATCACAGCCAGGGCCACAGGCCCCATCCCACAGCTGGATTTTGGATGGGAAAAGCAGTTTGTTGTGGGGGGAGAGAATGTAAGAAAATAAAGATTGTGCTGAAGGTAATCTCACCCCTAAGGAGCTGCAGCTGGGCCAATTATCAAAGATTAGGAACAGGCCACAGCTGTGTCCAATAGTGATGAGTGCTGTAGAAGAGTGGGTTAGCTGGGTGAGGAGAGAGCAGGAGTTTGTTGGGTGCCTTGTGAAGAAGAAAGAGTCAGTGCTGTGAGGAGCTGCCCATGAGAAACACCAAGAAGGTGTGAAACTTTTGTGTGTGGAAGACAACTTTTGTGATATGGAACCCCTGTGATAAAATGCCAACAGATCAGGGGCACCTTCAGTCAGTTCTGGGATCACACCAGGCTGGATCCATGGGCTGAGGGACAACAGGACCCCGTGCTGGGCTGTGCCCCTGAGTGACAATCACAGCCAGGGCCACAGGCCCCATCCACAGCTGGATTCTGGATGGGAAAGCAGTTTGTTGTTGGGGGGAGAGAATGTGAGAAAATAAAGATTGTGCTGAAGGTAATCTCACCCCTGAGGAGCTGCAGCTGGGCCAATTATCAAAGATCAGGATCAGGCCACAGCTGTGTTCAATGAGGATGAGTGCTACAGAAGAGTGGGTTAGCTGGGTGAGGAGAGAGCAGGAGTTTGTTGGGTGCCTTGTGAAGAAGAAAGAGTCAGTGCTGTGAGGAGCTGCCCATGAGAAACACCAAGAAGGTGTGAGACTTTTGTGATAAGGAGACAACTTTTGTGATATGGAACCCCTGTGATAAGATGCCAACAGATCAGGGGCACCTTCAGTCAGTTCTGGGATCACACCAGGCTGGGTGGGACGTGCATCTGCCAGAGGGATGGGGACAGGCTGGATCCATGGGCTGAGGCACAACAGGACCCCGTGCTGGGCTGTGCCCCTGAGTGACAATCACAGCCAGGGCCACAGGCCCCATCCACAGCTGGATTTTGGATGGGAAAAGCAGTTTATTGTGGGGGGAGAGAATGTAAGAAAATAAAGATTGTGCTGAAGGTAATCTCACCCCTAAGGAGCTGCAGCTGGGCCAATTATCAAAGATTGGGAACAGGCCACAGCTGTGTTCAATGAGGATGAGAGCTATAAAAGAGTGGGTTAGCTGGGTGAGGAGAGAGCTGGAGTTTGTTGGGGTGCCTTGTGAAGAAGAAAGAGTCAGTGCTGTGAGGAGCTGCCCATGAGAAACACCAAGAAGGTTTGGAACTTTTGTGATAAGGAGACAACTTTTGTGATATGGAACCCCTGCGATAAGATGCCAACAGATCAGGGGCACCTTCAGTCAGTTCTGGGATCACACCAGGCTGGATCCATGGGCTGAGGGACAGCAGGACCCCGTGCTGGGCTGTGCCCCTGAGTGACAATCACAGCCAGGGCCACAGGCCCCATCCACAGCTGCATTTTGGATGGAAAAGCAGTTTGTTGTGGGGGGAGAGAATGTGAGAAAATAAAGATTGTGCTGAAGGTAATCTCACCCCTGAGGAGCTGCAGCTGGGCCAATTATCAAAGATTGGGAACAGGCCTGACTTTAACAGGCCACAGCTGTACCCAGTGAGAAGAAGATGCTATAAAAGAGTGGGGTGGTGTTGAGAAGGGAATTTGAGTCAGTTGGGTGCTTTGTGAAGAAGGAAGAGTCAGTGCTGTGAGGAGCTGCCCATGAGAAACACCAAGAAGGTTTGGCACTTTGTGCGTGGAATCCCTGCAATAAGATGCCAACAAGCAATGACACCATACCATGTGAAAAGCAGCAGGTTCCTCCTCTTCAGGTGCTGCCTGGTGTTCCCTGGAAGAGCTGGATGACATCAGGGCTCCTGGCCAGCTGCTGGGCCAGCATTCCTGAGGCATCAGGAGCGTCCTGGAGCCCGGCCTGCAGCAGGACCCCCACGGCCCCCGCGCGCTGCCCGGCGCTGGCCACGTGCAGGGCTGGGGACACAGCAGCACCAGGGTCACCTCCCAGCCCTGCCCCGTCCTGCTCTGCAGGAACACAGCACTCCCACACGGGCAGGGGGACAAAGGAGTGCTTTGCCACTGTGGGATTGTAGAGGGGTTTGGGGTTTTGGGTTGGGATACAATCGCAGGATTAAGTTTGGAATCATCCAGTTAAAGATCACCCAGTTTCACCTGGATGGTTTTGGGGTTTAGATAGAATTGCAGGATTAAGTTTGGGATCATCCAGTTTGCAATCATGCAGTTAAAGATCATCCAGTTCCACCTGGATGATTTTGGGGTTGGGACAGAATTGCAAGATTAAGTTTGGAATCATCCACTTAAAGATCATCCAGTTCCACCTGGATGGTTTTGGGTTGGGATAGAATTGCAGGATTAAATCTGGGATCATCCAGTTAAAGATCATCCAGTTCCATCTGGATGGTTTTGGGGTTGGGATAGAATTGCAGGATTAAGTTTGGGATCATCCAGTTCCACCTGGATGGTTTTGGGGTTTAGACAGAATCGCAGGATTAAGTTTGGGATCATCCAGTTTGGGATCATCCAGTTTGGGATCATCCAGTTCCACCTGGATGATTTTGGGGTTGGGATAGAATTGCAGGATTATGTTTGGGATTATTGAGTCTGATTTTAAAGATCATCCAGTTCCACCTTGGATGGTTTTTGGGTTGGGATAGAATTGCAGGATTAAATTTGGAATCATCCAGTTAAAGATCATCCAGTTCCACCTGGACGGTTTTGGGTTTAGACAGAATCGCAGGATTAAGTTTGGAATCATCCAGTTAAAGATCATCCAGTTCCACCTGGATGGTTTTAGGGTTGGGATAAAATTGCAGGATTAAGTTTGGAATCATCCAGGTAAGATCATCCAGTTTCACCTGGATGGTTCTGGATTTGGGATAAAATCACAGGATTAAGTTTGGGATTATCCAGTTCCACCTGGATAGTTTTTGGGTTGGGATAGAATTGCAGGATTAAGTTTGGGGTCATTAAGTCTGATCTTAAAGATCATCCAGTTCCACCTGGATGGTTTTTGGGTTGGGATAGAATTGCAGGATTATGTTTGGGATTATTGAGTCTGATCTTAAAGGTCATCCAGTTCCACCTTGGATGGTTTTTGGGTTTAGATAGAATTGCAGGATTAAGTTTGGGATCATCCAGTTTGCAATCATGCAGTTAAAGATCATCCAGTTCCACCTGGATGATTTTGGGGTTGGGACAGAATTGCAAGATTAAGTTTGGAATCATCCACTTAAAGATCATCCAGTTCCACCTGGATGGTTTTGGGTTGGGATAGAATCGCAGGATTAAATCTGGGATCATCCAGTTAAAGATCATCCAGTTCCATCTGGATGGTTTTGGGGTTGGGATAGAATTGCAGGATTAAGTTTGGGATCATCCAGTTCCACCTGGATGGTTTTGGGGTTTAGACAGAATCGCAGGATTAAGTTTGGGATCATCCAGTTTGGGATCATCCAGTTTGGGATCATCCAGTTCCACCTGGATGATTTTGGGGTTGGGATAGAATCACAGGATTAAATTTGGGATTATTGAGTTTGATCTTAAAGATCATCCAGTTCCACCTGGATAGTTTTGGGGTTTAGATAGAATCACAGGATTAAATTTGGGATTATCCAGTTAAAGATCATCCAGTTCCACCTGGATGGTTTTGGGGTTTAGACAGAATGACAGGATTAAGTTTGGGATCATCCAGTTCCACCTGGATGATTTTAGGGTTGGGATAGAATTGCAGGATTAAGTTTAGAATCATCCAGTTCCACCTGGATGGTTTTGGGGTTGGGATAGAATCACAGGATTAAATTTGGGATTATTGAGTTTGATCTTAAAGGTCATCCAGTTCCACCTGGGTGATTTTGGGGTTGGGACAGAATTGCAGGATTAAATTTGGGATCACCCAGTGCCACCCTGCCCTGGCAGGGCCACCTCCCCCTGTCCCAGGCTGCTCCAGCCCCAGTGCCCAGCCTGGCCTTGGGCACTGCAGGGATCAGGGGCAGCCCCAGCTGCTCTGGCAATTCCAGCCCAGCCTCTCCCCACCCTCACTGTTAAAAATCCTCCTTCCACCTAATCCAAAGGAGGCATCCTGATCCCTCTGGGTAATCCTGATGTGGATCAGAAGCTTCCCAAGGACGCA
Source organism: Setophaga petechia (assembly GCA_024362935.1). NCBI lineage: Eukaryota > Metazoa > Chordata > Aves > Passeriformes > Parulidae > Setophaga > Setophaga petechia. The sequence continues at coordinate 447,617 of JANCRA010000182.1, read as the reverse complement.
GTGACCCAAACCCAGCCAAGGAGGAGCCACAGGAAAAAACATCCCAGGGTTGGATGAGCTCAGCAGAGCTCAGATTTACTCACTGAGGGGGTGGAGGGAGAGATGGCACTGCTGAAACACAGCTTTAACCAAACCCCAGGGCTGGGGAATTTGACAATTTTGGCAATAGCTGAACCACATTTATATATTTTTTTTTTAAATTTTAATTTTTAATACTTTTTTTGGGAGATGCTGATGCAAGAGCTGCCTGAGCCCTTCCTGCTGGGAATGCCAACTCCCTGGCATTGCTATAGCAACTCCATTTCCGTGCCAGCTCTCTGGTATTATTTGCTCATCAGCCATTTCCAGGCTGTTTGCTGAGGAATTGAGGCTGGAGAGCTCAATCCTTGTGTTTGTCCATCCAACCTGCTTCCAACAGGATCATTCCAGCCAAATTTGATGGGGAAGAGGCAGCATCAGAGCTCCTCAGGTGAAAAATAAGAAATTCCCAATTTGGGTCTCTGTTCTTCCCCCAAGGGAAAAGCCCCAGTAAATTGAAAGCCAGGGAATGCAAAATGCCCAAAAAACCCCTGGGATGATCCCTCACACTGCTCCCAGAGCAAATGTATCCATGGATTTGGCCTCTCCCTGCATGCTGAGGTTGGGATGTGCTTGTGGAAGCTCTTGGTGCCACACAAAGCTTGGAAAAGCAGCTTGGAATTCTCACCAGAACGGCCCTTCCCATCCTTGGCCTGGAGGTCAGCACCGAGGGACAGCAGGCTCTGGATGGTGTGGCCATGTCCTTCCTGCAGAACATGGAATTTGGGATCAGCTCCAGGCTTGGATCCATCCCAAACCTGGGACTGCACAGATCTGCCCTGGCCTGCTCAGGTCTGGGGGCACCAGGAGCTCCAGAGGATCTTGGAGCAGGTGGGAATCAGCATCAGCTGCCTTCAGATCAGATCCATGAGGCAGCAGTTGTTACTCCTGTAATCCCATGGGAATTGTTATCCCATGGCAACTGGCCAGAAAGGTGCTTCCTAAAATCCCAGCATGGTTTGGGCTGGAAAAAATCCTTAAAGATCATCAAATTCCAACCCCAGCAGGGACACCTTCCCTATCCCAGGCTGCTCCAGCCTTTCCTTGGCCATTGCAGGGATCAGGGGCAGCCCCAGCTGCTCTGGGAATCCCTTCCCAAAATCCCAGCCCAGTCTCCCTCTCCAGGGAATTCCCTCCATTCCCAGCTCTCCCAGCCTGGCATTGGATCCATCCCCACCCCGACTCCTCTCTGGGAAGGAATTTTGGGATCCGGGGGCTTCACTGGGAATCTCAGGACTCCAGGAAGGGTCTCCCTTCCCTTTGCCATCCCCAACTTGCATCAAAATCCCTGGGGATGGATTCTGAGTGTCCCAAATCCCAGAATGGTTTGGGTGGGAAGGGACCTTCAAGCCCATCCCATTGCAGCCCCACCATCCCAGGCTGCTCCAACCCTTCCTTGGCCATTGCAGGGATCAGGGGCAGCCCCAGCTGCTCTGGCAATTCCAGCCCAGCCAGGAATTCCTCATTGCCAAGATCCCATCCATGGCTGCCCCCTGGCACTGGGAGCCATTCCCTGTGTCCATCCCTTATCCCAGGTTTCTGTCCTGGAGCCCCTTTAGGCCCTGCCAGGGGCTCTGAGGTCTCTCAAATATTGAGTTTCAAATCCCTGCAATTCCCAGGGGATCTGCAGTTGATGTTTCCAAGGTTATTCCAGCTCCAGGAGCAGAACCTGTTGCTGATCTGGGCTGTTGCTCATCTGCTCCCTCGGGCACCACTGGCATTTCCCAAAGGATTCCTCCAGGATTTGTGATCCCCTGGGACACCCAGCCAGCCCCCATCCACTGTGTCCTCCCTCCTTCCTGTGCCAGGAGCCAATTTCAAATTCCACAGGGAAAAACCCAGCACAGCCCCCACCTCCTTCCACCCTGCACAGGCTTTTCCAGAAATAAATCCTTTCTCCCTAAATAACATGCCTGATTTTGGAATTACATCCTCAATGCCATGAATTAGTCTTTGTCCTGCAGCCTGGGAATGGAAAGTTCTTTTTATCCCCCCTCCCCTCTCTTTTTCCCCTATTCCCACAGGATTCCACAGCATCTTCCCTGATCCCAAGGCTCCCATTTCCCTGCAAACCCAATTCCAAGGCAAAGCCACCGAGCCAGAACTGCTGCAGCTTCCACAGCCCTGGCAGCAAATTGAATTTACAAAATAATTTGATTTTCATGTGTTTATAAATGCAAAAAAATAAGAAAAGAGGGAGATAAAACCACAACCCACCAGGCAAACAAGTGGTGCTGTAAATACAGAGTGACACCAAGCCTGGGGAGGGGAGGGACAGAATCCCACCCAGTCATTCCCAAATCAGCCAGGAGCTGGGATTTCCTCCAAGGCACATTATATCCCCCCAGAGCCCTGCTGCTCAACGTACCCTTGGCAACCAGAAGGGCTTTGAACGTGGATTCTGAGAGCAGGAGGCAGGAAAATGGGAGAAAGGGCTCCTTTGTGCCAGGGCTGCATGGTGCCAGCATTCCCAGGGAGTGGCACGGATGGGTTTGAAGGAGCAGGGCACTGGGATGAGGTTTAATTCCCACTAGAAGCCAAAATCCTGGGTTTAACATCCCTGGGTCTGAGTAGGGACATTCCTCTGCTGCCAAGTGGATCCTAGGAGGGATCCTGCTCAGCAGGGAAATTTTGGGATCTCCTCTGTGTTCCCAGATGCTTTTGTAGGATCAGAGTGCTGGGATGAGGTTTAATTCCCACTACAAACTAAAATCCTGGGTTTAACATCCCTGGGTCAGAGCAGGGACATTCCTGTGCTGCTAGATGGATCCTGATCCTGGTCAGCAAGGAAATTTTGGTATCTGCTCTGCGTTCCCAGATGTTTTTGTAGGATCAGGGCACTGGGATGAGGTTTTATTCCCACTAGAAGCCAAAATCCTGGGTTTAACATCCCTGGGTCTGAGCAGGGACATTCCTGTGCTGCTACATGGATCCTAGGAGAGATCCTGCTCAGCAGGGAAATTTTGGGATCTGCTCTGTGTTCCCTGATGTTTTTGTAGGAGCAGGGCACTGGGTTGAGGTTTTATTCCCACTACAAAATAAAATCCTGGGTTTAACATCCCTGGGTCTGAGCAGCAACATTCCTGTGCTGCTAGATGGATCCCAGGAGAGATCCTGGTCAGCAAGGAAATTTTGGGATCTGCTCTGCATTCCCAGGGAGTATCACAGATGTTTTTTAGGATCAGGGCACTGGGATGAGGTTTTATTCCCACTAGAAGCCCAAATCCTGGGTTTAACACCCCTGGATCTGAGGGAATGTCCCTGCCAGCTGGATCCCAGGAGGGTTCCTGGTCAGCAGGGAAATTTTGGAATCTGCTCTGCATTCCCAGATGCTTTTGTAGGATCAGGGCACTGAGATGAGGTTTTATTTCCACTACAAGGCTCAGAGTGATGTTAAAATCCCTGGGTTTGAGCAGGGACATTCCCCTGCTGCCAGCTGGATCCTAGGAGGGATCCTGGTCAGCAGAGAAATTTTGGGATCTGCTTTGCATTCCCAGATGCTTTTGTAGGATCAGAGTGCTGGGATGAGGTTTAATTTCCACTAGAAGGGAAAATCCTGGGTTTAAAATCCCTGGGTCTGAGCAGGGACATTCCTGTGCTGCCAGCTGGATCCCAGGAGGGATCCTGGTCAGCAGGGAAGTTTTGGGATCTGCTCTGCATTGCCAGGGAATGCTGCAGGACCCACAGCTCTGCTCCCCACACGGGCTGGGAGGAGGAGAAAGCTCCAATGGTTCTGGAATTCAAAACAACTCTGGTGTGAAGGACACTGATAAAATTCTGGGAGCTCCCCCCACCTTCCCAGCTCTCCTTTCCCACTTCTGGACATGTCCTGTCCCTGCTCTGCAGGCAGCTGGACACAAACATGGAATTCCAGGGGTGGGAAGGACCCCAAAGCCCCTCCAGTGCCACCCCTGCCATGGCAGGGACCCCTCCCACTGTCCCAGGCTGCTCCAGCCTGGCCTTGGCCATTGCAGGGATCAGGGGCAGCCCCAGCTGCTCTGGCAATCCCTTCCCAAAATCCCAGCCCAGTCTCCCTCTCCAGGGAATTCCCTCCATTCCCAGCTCTCCCAGCCTGGCATTGGATCCATCCCCACCCCGACTCCTCTCTGGGAAGGAATTTGGGGATCCGGGGGCTTCACTGGGAATCTCAGGACTCCAGGAAGGGTCTCCCTTCCCTTTGCCATCCCCAGCTTCCATTAAAATCCCTGGGGATGGATTCTGAGTGTCCCAAATCCCAGAATGGTTTGGGTGGGAAGGGACCTTCAAGCCCATCCCATTGCAGCCCCACCATCCCAGGCTGCTCCAACCCTTCCTTGGCCATTGCAGGGATCAGGGGCAGCCCCAGCTGCTCTGGCAATTCCAGCCCAGCCAGGAATTCCTCATTGCCAAGATCCCATCCATGGCTGCCCTCTGGCACTGGGAGCCATTCCCTGGCTGCTGTCCCTGCAGGCCTTGTCCCCAGCCCCTCTGCAGCTCTCCTGGAGCCCCTGGAATGTGCTGGAAGCTCTCCCTGGAGCCTTCCCTTCTCCAGGGGAACATTCCCAGCTCTCCCAGCCTGGCTCCAGCCCTGGAGCAGCTCCAAGGATTCCTCTGGACTCTCCCCAGCAGCTCCAGGTCCCCCTGCTGTTGTCCCCAGGGTTGTGATCAGGTGGGATCTCACCAGAGCAGAAGAGGAGAATCCCACCCTCACCCTGCTGCCCACGTTTCTTCTGATGCCCAGAAAACAGGGAATGGGACTGGTCAGGAGTGGGACAGGGAATGGGACTGGTCAGGAGTGGGACAGGGAATGGGACTGGTCAGGAATGGGACAGGGAATGGGGCTGGTCAGGAATGGGACTGGTCAGGAATGGGACAGGGAATGGGGCTGGTCAGGAATGGGATTAATCAGGAATGGGGCTGGTCAGGAATGGGACAGGGAATGGGACAGGGAATGGGACAGGGAATGGGACAGGGAATGGGACTGGTCAGGAATGGGACAGGGAATGGGACTGGTCAGGAATGGGACTGGTCAGGAATGGGACAGGGAATGGGACAGGGAATGGGACAGGGAATGGGACAGGGAATGGGACTGGTCAGGAATGGGACAGGGAATGGGACTGGTCAGGAATGGGACTGGTCAGGAATGGGACAGGGAATGGGACAGGGAATGGGACAGGGAATGGGACAGGGAATGGGACTGGTCAGGAATGGGACAGGGAATGGGACTGGTCAGGAATGGGACTGGTCAGGAATGGGACAGGGAATGGGACAGGGAATGGGACTGGTCAGGAGTGGGACAGGGAATGGGACAGGGAATGGGACAGGGAATGGGGCTGGTCAGGAATGGGACTGGGAGTGGTCAGAAATGGGACAGGGGCTGCTCAGGAGCAGATGGACAGTGGCAGAGCATGAGCCAGGAAGGCAAATCCTCCATGGTGGCCACAGCTGAGCCAGCCTGGCTGAGGTGCTGGCCCAGGCTGGCCAAGGGGAGCAGGGTCACACCTTGGCTGCGTAGTGCAGCGCTGGCAGCCGCAGGGCCGTCGCTGTCCCGTTGACATCCACGCCCAGCTCGGACACCAGGAACTGGATGGAGCCATCCTGGGCTGTCACAGCTGCCCTGTGCAGGGCCTGGGCTCCCAGGGCATCCACAGCTGTGGGACAGGCCTGCAAGGAAGGGACAGCATGGAAATGACACCAAGGGCACTCATCCCAAATGACATCAGCACCCTCTGGGAACCTCCATGAGGTTTCCCACCTCTCACACCCTCAGTGCTTGGAATTCCCAATCCAGAAAACAGGATTACCTTTTCCTTAGGAAATCCAGGATCTGGCCAACACCTCTGGGAGAATCAGCCATGATGGGATCCCAACCAGCTGGGATCAACCATCAATCAATCAATCATTAATAAATGATTGATTGCAGTGGTCTGGTTCCTGCTGTGCACAGCTGGCTCTAATGGCATTCCCTGCAGGAAATCAGGGATTTTTGGGAGCCAGCACAGGAGAGGAGCTGCCAGGACAAAGGGAGGAGCTCTGGATAACTCATGGATGGACATTTCCACGTTACCCACAACCACAGCATGGAAATAACACCAAGTGCACTCATCCCAAATGACATCAGCACCCTCTGGGAACCTCCACGAGGTTTCCCACCTCTCACACCCTCAGTGCTTGGAATGTGAGGTTAAAACCACAACAAAATTCCCAATCCAGAAAACAGGATTTCCTTTTCTGTAGGAAATCCAGGATCTGACCAACACCTCTGGGAGAATCAGCCACGAGGGGATCCCAACCAGCTGGGATCATCCATCAATCAATCAATCAATCATTAATAAATGATTGATTGTAGTGGTCTGGTTCCTGCTGTGCTCTAATGGCATTCCCTGGAGGAAATCAGGGATTTTTGGGAGCCAGCACAGGAGAGGAGCTGCCAGGACAAAGGGAGGGCAGGGAGGAGCTCTGGATAATTATGGATGGACATTTCCACGTTACCCACAACCACTGGAGCCTCCATGCCAAGTCCTGGCATTCCAAGAGCTGCTTTTGGCTGTGCCACAGCTGCCCCTGGAGTGCTGGGAATGTCCTGTCCCCTCCTGCCACTGCCTGGTGTCCCCATCCCACTCCACCACCTCTGGGGACACGTTTACCACAAAAGCTGTGGCTGCCCCTGGATCCTGGAAGTGTCCAAGACCAGGCTGGACAGGGCTTGGAATCACCTTGGATAATGGAAGGTGTCCCTGCCTGTGGCAGGGGTGGAATAAGATGATTTTTAAAGTTTTTTAAACATTTTTAAAGTTCTTCCAACCCAAACCATTCCATGATTCCTGCCCTAGGTGCTGATTCCTGACAGCCTCACTCACCCAAATCCATCTCATCCCCAGGGGGAATTTGCCTTTTTACACAATTTCTCTATTTACAATTTGGGAATTTGTTTCCTAACGCTCCAGGCAGGATGAACACGTGGCTCACCTGTCCTGGCTCAGCTCCTGGGGGAGGCAGTGAGGAGCTCTGGCACCCACCTGGTGTTTGTCCAGGAGCAGGCGGGCGATGCCAACGTGCCCGTTCTGCAGGGCATCCATGAAGGGAGTGACCCCACAGCTGTCCCTGCTGTCAGCTGGGTACTGGCACCTGCAAGGGACAGGACACAAAACCAGCACAGAGCTGTGGGCAGCTCCAAAATCCTCATGGAAGGAGACTCTCAGCAGCTGGGATTGGAAATGGAATATATAAAGCTCATCCACAGGCTATTTTTTCCTGGTGTTTTAGGGCCTGGGGAATGATTTATGGGGTTTTTTGGGGATCAGAGACCTGGTTCAGCTTATTTGGCTCTACAGATCATTTATAATTCCCTTTTTCCTGGACAGAGGGTTTCCAGAAGGGACCAGGAGTGCACTGGAAGCAGGGGAAATCCTCATGGAATGATGTACAAAATCAGAGTCTACCAATGTCATTCAGGTTAAAGCCCAGTGAAACTGAATTAAAGCCTGGCTTAGATCACACAGCTTGGTACTGGCACCTGCAAGGGACACGAGAAAAAACCAGCACAGAGCTGAGGGCAGCTCCTAAATCCTCATGGAAGGAGACTCTCAGCAGCTGGGACTGAAAATGGAATATATAAAGCTCATCCACACACTATTTTTTCCTGGTGTTTTAGGGCCTGGGGAATGATTTGTGGGGTTTATTTGGGATCAGAGATCTGGTTCAGCTCGTTTGGGATCTACAGATCATTTATAATTCCCTTTTTTCTGACCAGAGGGTTTCCAGAAGGGACCAGGAGTGCACTGGAAGCAGGGAAAATCCTCATGGAATGATGTACAAAATCAGAGTCCACCAATGTCATCCAGGTTAAACTCCAGTGAAATGGGAGAAATCTGAATTAAAGCCTGGCTTAGATCACAGAGCTGATTTTGCTGGGCCATGCATGGACAGGTTGGGATGAGCTGCCATTCCCAGGAAAAGCTGCTCCAGCTCGGGGAAGAGAAGGGAGAACAGAGAAAGGGAACAAAGCTGCTTTAAAGCCACTTCCCAGCAATCCCCCAGGAAAACAAGGATGAGCCCAGCCTAGAGAAGCTGCTTTGGTTGTTGTCACACTGGGAATGAATCAGCAGGGAAAACAAAGCCAGGGCTGAGTTACATAACTGGGATTTGTGTCACAACCAAGAGGGAGCCCCTCCCCAGGGAATCCTTGTCCCTTTCCCAGCTGGGAAAAAGCTGGAGCACGAGGAGCCAGCCTCGGGAGGGAGAGCAGGGCAGCTGGGGCAGCACAAGCATCCTTTGTGTCCAAATCCTGCCAGGGAATGGCAGAACAAGCTGCAAGGAGCCTGCTTACCGTTCCAGGAGCAGCTCCACGACCTGGGAACAGCCGTGCATCGCTGGGAAAAGATGGAAAAAAAACCAGGAAAAACATGGATTGGTTGTGGGTTTTGGCATTGTGTTCCTACAGTGAGGCATGCTCGGGTTGCTGATCCTTTTGGGGTGAGGGAAGGGGCTCCAAGGGGTTTTGTTCTCATCAGTTTTTGGGTGGATTTAAAATAAAAAAAGGTTTCTCTTTCTCTGATGTCATTGGGAAATGTGAGGTGAAGCAGGGAAAGGAATGGAATGGGCACTGCCTGGCTCCATCTGCCACAGAATTCAGCTGGAACAAAGAGGGTTTCTCCCAATTATTTGTTTATTCCTAAATTGGGATCTGGGAGAAGCAAAAGGAACACAGAGCAGGGAGCTGGGGAAATGCTGGGTAACATTCCCAGCCCTCCTCAGCCACTCCCACCTCATCATCCTCACCCAGCTCAGACAGAAAACAACAACAGAGGGGGAGGATGTGAACCCAAGGCACTGAAATATTCCAGTTTTTTTCTTGATTTTTTTTAAACATTTCACTTCACACAGCTTTGATCCAGCTTTTTTTTTTTTTTTTTTTTGACCTGCAGGTCGTTTTGCAAAACAAATGAAACACATTCAAGAGAAAAATAATATCAAACCAAGGCTGGAGGGATTCCCAGATTTTGGCTCTTTGCTCCTGCTCCCTTGCCTGTTCTTCACCTAAGCTGATGAATCCAAGTCATGGGAAGAAAAAAATCCCTGACAATTCCATCTTTTATCAGGAACTGAGACTCAGGACAGCTGGGATCCAGTGCTGCATTCCACATCCTCTAATTACCTCCTTCCAGCTTTCTTCCCTCGGGATAGAAGAAGCAACAAAGCTGAAGGAATCAACTCTTATTCATATAAAAAATAATTGCAGGAGGGAGGAAAAAATGATCCTTCAGGAAGGCAGCTGGCCTGGTCACGGGTTAATGTGCTCAAATCCACACCCCGGGATGGAAACCCATGGAAAAGGCACTTGGTCCTGAAATTATTTCCCCCAGCAGCTCCAACACCATCCCCAGCCCTGCTGCTGCCTTGGGAACTGGGAATATCCTTTGGGATAAATGAGGGGATATCAGGGAGCAGCAGTTTGGGGTCAAATTGCACTGAGGGGTTAAATCCTAATTCCATAATTCCAGCCCTTCCCCATTCCCAGTCACTCCCACTCCAGCTGCAGCTCCAGGGTCTGGCTGCATCAGGAAATTCCAGAAATCCACCCAAATTGTGGACTGGTGGCTTTGCCAAGGAAAACACAGGTGGAGACACCTCTAGGAAGGAGAATCCAGGTGCTGGATCCCAATTGTATTGCCAAGAGTTTGCCTCAAGGTCAGAATTCTCCCCTTCCCACGGGATAATCCCAAATTCCAGAGCTCACCCTGCTCCTGACCCTGTCCCAGCCCCTCAGCTCCCAACCCAGCACCTCCTGCAGGGAGAGGAGCTGCCAGCTCCATGGAAACAACACCTGGAACTGGGCAGGGATGGGAGAACATTTAAAAAAATCAGGATCAGCCACTTCAGGCAACCTGCTGTGATCCCAACCACCAACTCATTCCCTGGTTTTGGCATTCCCAGGTCAAGCACAAGGACTCAGTGGTGCCCAAGGGCTGGAATTGTCACTGCTGATGAGCCAGGAGTGACAGAGCAAGGGCTGGAAAAGCCAACCCAGCACCCACCTCCTGCAGGGAGAGGAGCTGCCAGCTCCATGGAAACAACACCTGGAACTGGGCAGGGATGGGAGAACATTAAAAAATGGAAACAACACCTGGAACTGGGCAGGGATGGGAGAACATTTTAAAAAAATCAGGATCAGCCACTTAGGCAACCTGCTGTGATCCCAGCACCAACTCATTCCCTGGTTTTGGCATGCCCAGGTCAAGCACAAGGACTCAGTGGTGCCCAAGGGCTGGAATTGTCACTGCTGATGAGCCAGGAGTGACAAAGCAAGGGCTGGAAAAGCCATGGGAGTGACAGCACAGCAGGGGCTCCTCCCAGCACCTCGGGTTCTTCCAGGGAGTCAATCCCAATTAAATTCTTTGGGAAAGGAGTTTGGGCAGGCAGGGCTCATCTCTGCTGCTGAGACCTGGGATACACAGCCTGTATCACACTCTGGATGTGCTCTGAGCCCTCTTGTGCTTCCCAATAATCCTGAGAGGATGGCTGGGACTCCTAAACCTGCCCATTCCCTTTAAATATCCCCTAAAAGCAAGGAAAAGGACAGGGAAAGGGAATTGTAGACATGGTGGGCCCCAACAACATCTCCTGTGTATTCCCAGCATGGATTGTCCCTCCCCTTAGCAGAAAGGACCCCTGGAATTCTCACCATGGCATGAGAGCCAAGGGGACTCCAAAATTTGGAGTTTATTATTGGAATCATGGAGTTATTTTGGTTGGGGAAGTGCTTGAGCCCAACCATTCCCAGCACTGCCAAAGCCACCACTGCCCCATGCCCCCAAGTGCCACATCCACATGGATTTTTAATCCCTCCAGGAATGGGGACTCCACCCTTGCCCTGAGCAGCTCATCCCAATGCTTACAAATTCTTACAATTCCTTTCCAGGAAGGAATTTTCTCAATATCCCAGCTGAACCTCCCCAGGCCCAGCTTGAGGCTGTGATAAAGAAATTCATCCCCAGGCAGATCCCAAAAAGTTCCTCCCAGCAGCTCTGCTGCTTTCAGGAATTGCAAATGCCAGAATGTGCTTGGAGCTGGGGAGCTTTTCACACCAGGAAGGAAAATCATATCCCAAATTCCAAGGGAGCTCGGATCCATCTGTGCCAGGGAGACATGGACTCGATCCAAGGATCCCAGGAATTCCAAGAGGCCCATTTGTGGATTTCCTGAGAGAAAAATTCCCATTTTTTTGGGCAGTAGACATCAGGCTCTGCTTCTCCTGAGGGAAAATCTCATTCTTGCTTATCCCAAGCCTGCAGACTAACCAGGATATTCCCCAAAATCCTGATTTTTGGCCTCTTTCCCCTCAGGCCCAGCTCCATGACAGAGCAGGAGAGGCCACAGCAGCTCCTGAGGCTGGTCCAGGAGGGAAACCTGGATGTGCTGTGGGATTTGTGGATTTTCTGAGGGAAAAATTCCCATTTTTCTGGCAGCAGGCTCCAGGCTCTGCTTCTCCTGACAGAAAACCTAAGGTTTGTGGATATCCTGAGGGAAAAATTCCCATTTTTCTGCAAGTAGACACTTGGTTCTGCATCTTCTGAGGGAAAACCTCATTCCTGCTTATCCCAACCCTCAAACCAACCACAATATCCCCCAAAATCCTGATTTTTTGGCCCTTTCCTCCTCAGGCCTGGCTCCATGGCAGAGCAGGAGAGGCTGTGGCAGTTCCTGGGGCTGGTCCAGGAGAGAAACCTGGATGTGCTGTGGGATTTTCTGAGGGAAAAATTCCCATTTTTCTGGAAGTAGACACTTGGTTCTGCATCTTCTGAGGGAAAACCTCATTCCTGCTTATCCCAACCCTCAAACCAACCACAATATCCCCCAAAATCCTGATTTTTTGGCCCTTTCCTCCTCAGGCCCGGCTCCATGGCAGAGCAGGAGAGGCCATGGCAGCTCCTGGGGCTGGTCCAGGAGAGAAACCTGGATGTGCTGTGGGATTTTCTGAGGGAAAAATTCCCATTTTTCTGGCAGTAGGCACAGGTTTCTGCTTCTCCTGAGGGGAAACCTCATTCCTGCTTATCCCAATGCCCCAAACCAACCACAATATCCCCCAAAATCCTGATATTTTTGCCTCTTTCCCCTCAGGCCCAGCTCCATGGCACAGCCTGAGAGGCCGTGGCAGCTCCTGAGGCTGGTCCAGGAGGGAAACCTGGATGTCCTGCAGGATTTCCTGAGGGAAAAATTCCCATTTTTCTGGAAGTAGACACAAGTTTCTGCTTCTCCTGAGGGGAAACCTCATTCCTGCTTATCCCAATGCCCCAAACCAACCACAATACCCCCCAAAATCCTGATATTTTTGCCTCTTTCCCCTCAGGCCCAGCTCCATGGCACAGCCTGAGAGGCCGTGGCAGCTCCTGAGGCTGGTCCAGGAGGGAAACCTGGATGTCCTGCAGGATTTCCTGAGGGAAAAATTCCAATTTTTCTGCAAGTAGACACAGGTTTCTGCATCTTCTGAGGGAAAACCTCATTCCTGCTTATCCCAATCCCCAAATCAACCGCAATATCCCCCAAAATCCTGATATTTTTGCCTCTTTCCCCTAAGGCCCAGCTCCATGGCAGAGCCTGAGAGGCCGTGGCAGCTCCTGAGGCTGGTCCAGGAGGGAAACCTGGATGTCCTGCAGGATTTTCTGAGGGAAAAATTCCCATTTTTCTGGCAGTAGGCACAGGTTTCTGCTTCTCCTGAGGGAAAACCTCATTCCTGCTTATCCCAACCCAAAATCCTGATTTTTTGTCCTCCTTCTCCTCAAGCCCAGCTCCATGGGGGCAAAGCAGGAGAAGCCATGGCAGCTCCTGAGGCTGGCCAGGAGGGAAACCTAGCTCTCCTATGGGATGAGCTGAGGCTGGATGAGATTCCAGAGGCTTCCCTGGATCCACCCCTGCTGTACCTGCTGTGTGCAGAGGAGTTCTCCCCGTGGTGCTCTCCGTGTCCCAGCAGCTTGGGGACACATCCAGGAGGTAGCAGAGCACCTCAGGATGCCCTTCCCTGCTGGCAATGTGGAAGCAATTCCAGCCATCCTTGTTCCTCAGCAATGGGTTGGCTCCGTGCTCCACCAGGGTTTTGATCACTTCCAAGTTTTTCCTGGTGCAAGCCATCATCAGGGGAGTCCTGGAAGAAGATCCAGGGAAATAAATAACCTGGCACGACAAATCTGATTCAGGTGCTTTGCCTGAGGATCCAGGAGGTTTTACAGCACTGTTGTTCCAGGTTGGGAATATTCCAAGCTCCTTTTCCATGCAGTCCCTTGGAGCTTTCTGGGTTTTTAAGGCAAATGAGACTTTTCCCAAAGGTTTGGATATGTCTTAGGAAGCACAGAGCTCCCTGTGTCAATCCATGGGTGGAAGAGCACGGCCACACAAATCCAGGCTCGTGGAATCTTGGCCTCAGCTCCAGGCTGGCACAGCCTCAATTCCCAGCTCTGGAATGCTGCCTTTGGATTTGTGGCAGTTCAGCTGCAAAGGACCTCCCCAGGCTTTCATCTGGGAGCAGGGGAGAAGCCTTGTTTTCTTTTTCCAGAAATCCCCATCCCTAAGGGAAGAGTGGAGCAGTAATTTACAGATTTTAGGAGAAACAAGGGGAAAGCAGGGATAGGGGTGGAATTTCTCCCAAAAATCCAACTGGATCCACAGTGTGGGCAGCAGGGGAAGGGAATTCTGGCCCTTTGCTCCACTCAGGTGATCCCACATGGAGTACAGCCCTGGGATCCCAAAATAAGGGCTTGGAGCTGCTGGAGCAAATCCAGAGGAATCCATGGAGCTGTTCTAGGGCTGGAGCTCTGGAAAGGCTGGGAGAGCTGGGGTGCTCACCTGGAAAAGGGAAGGCTCCAGGGAGAGCTTCCAGCACATTCCAGGCCTGCAGGGGCTCCAGGAGAGCTGCAGAGGGACTGGGGACAAGGCCTGCAGGGACAGCAGCCAGGGAATGGCTCCCAGTGCCAGAGGGCAGCCATGGATGGGATCTTGGCAATGAGGAATTCCTGGCTGGGCTGGAATTGCCAGAGCAGCTGGGGCTGCCCCTGATCCCTGCAATGGCCAAGGAAGGGTTGGAGCAGCCTGGGATGGTGGGGCTGCAATGGGATGGGCTTGAAGGTCCCTTCCCACCCAAACCATTCTGGGATTTGGGACACTCAGAATCCATCCCCAGGGATTTTTCTGGAAGTTGGGGATGGAAAAGGGAAGGGAGACCCTTCCTGGAGTCCTGAGATTCCCAGTGAAGCCCCCGGATCCCAAAATTCCTTCCCAGAGAGGAGTCGGGGTGGGGATGGATCCAATGCCAGGCTGGGAGAGCTGGGAATGGAGGGAATTGCCTGGAGAGGGAGACTGGGCTGGGATTTTGGGAAGGGATTCCCAGAGCAGCTGGGGCTGCCCCTGATCCCTGGCATTGCCCAATGCCAGGCTGGGCACTGGGGCTGGAGCAGCCTGGGACAGTGGGAGGTTGTCCCAGGTGGCCCTGGATGATCCTTAAGCTCCTTCCCATCCATTCCACGATCCCAACCACCACCTCCATTAGCCCCATTCCCACCTTCCCCACCCAATCCCAAATCCCAGCACCTACCAGTCAGCCTTTTTCAAGCAGTCCACGCTCGCCCCTCTCTCCAGGAGGAAGGACACACACTCCTGGTGTCCCATGGAAGCTGCCTCATGGAGGGGTCTCTTGTAGTCCCCATTGGCCACCTCCATGTCCATCCCGACCTCCTGGACCAGGAATTCCAGCACATCCAGGTGTCCCAAACGAGCTGCATGGTGCAGCAGGGAATCTCCCAGACGTCCCCAGCGCCAGCTGCGAGCCTCTGGAATCTCATCCAGCCTCAGCTCATCCCGGAGCAGAGCCAGGTTTCCCTCCTGGACCAGCCTCAGGAGCCGCCGCAGCTTCTCCTGCTCCACCATGGAGCTGGGCCTGATGGGAAAGAGGTAAAAAATTTGAGATTTGCAGGATATTCTGGTTGGATTGGGATAAGCAGGAATGAGATTCTCTCAGGAGAAGCAGAAATTGGTGTCTACTGCCAGAAAACCAGGAATTTTTCCCTCAGGAAATCCACAAATCCCACAGCACATCTGGGTTTCCCTCCTGGACCAGCCCCAGAAGCTGCCACGGCCTCTCCTGCTCCGCCATGGAGCTGGGTCTGAGAGAAAAGAGGTCAAAAAATTGGGCGTTTGGGGAGATATCCTGCTTGGTTTGGGGGTTGTCATAAGGAAGATTGAGGTTTCCTTCAGGAGAAACAGAAACCTGTGTCTACTGCCTGTGTCACAGGCAGTAGACAGAAACCTGTGTCTACATGAGTTTTTCCCTCAGGAAATCCACAAATCCCACAGCACATCCAGGTTTCCCTTCAGGACCAGCCTCAGGAGCTGCCACGGCTTCTCCTGCTCCGCCATGGAGCCAGGCCTGAGGGGAAAGAGGTAAAAAACGGGGATTTTGGGGGATATTGTGGTTGGTCTGCAGGTTGGGATAAGCAGGAATGTCTACTTCCAGAAACAAAGGGAATTTTTCCCTCAGGAAATCCACAAATCCCACAGCACATCCAGGTTTCTCTCCTGGACCAGCCTCAGGAGCCGCCGCGGCCTCTCCCGCTCTCTCATGGAGCTGGGCCTGAGGGGAAAGAGGCCAAAAATCAGGATTTTGGGGAATATCCTAGTTGGTTTGGCAGGTTGGGATAAGCAGGAATGAAGTTTTCCCTCAGGAGAAGCAAGGTCTGGTGCCTTATTCCAGAAAAATGGGAATTTTTCCCTCAGGAAATCCACGAATCCTTAGCTTTTTCCATGGGAGAAGCAAAGCCTGATGTCTACTTCCAGAAAGCGGGAATTTTTCCCTCAGGAAATTCACAAATCCCACAGCATGTCCAGGTTTCTCTCCTGGACCAGCCTCAGGAGCTGCCACAGCCTCTCCTGCTCCGCCATGGAGCTGGGCCTGAGGGGAAAGAGGTAAAAAAATCAGGATTTTTGGGGATATTGTGGTTGGTTTGGTGGCTGCGATAAGGAAGATTGAGGTTTTCCCTCAGGAGAAGCAGAAACCTGTGTCTACTACCAGAAAAAACAGGAATTTTTCCCTCAGGAAATCCACAAATCCCACAGTACATCCAGGTTTCCCTCCTGGACCAGCCTCAGGAGCCCACTCTCCCATGGAGCCAAGCCTGAGGGGATAGGGTTCAAAAAATCAGGATTTTGTGGGATATCCTGGTTGGTTTGGGGCATCAGGATAAGCAGGAATGAGGTTTTCCCTCAGGAGTAGCAGAACCATGTGTCTACTTCCAAAAAATGGGAATTTTTCTCTCAGGAAATCCATGAACTGGCCTCTCCCTCAGGATAAGCAGCAATTTCCTTCTCCCTCAGAATAATGAAAAAGTTTCCTTCTCCCTCAGGATAATTGAAAATTGCCCTTCAGAAAACCGGGATCTGCCCTCTCCTTCAGGAAATGCAGGAATTTTCCTCTCCCTCTGATATTCAGGAAGCAGTCACCCCTCAGTAAAACCAAAAATTCCATTTTTCCTTGGGAAAATTAGGATTTGGTCTCTCTCTCCGGAAAATAGGATTTTCTTTTCCTTAGGAAATCCATGATCTGACGTTTCCCTTAAGAAAAACAGAAATTACATTTTCCCTCAGGAAAACCAAAAGTTTCTTTTCCCACTGGGATGTCCAGGAATCTGTGGAAAAGTAGAAATTCAGTTTCCCTCTGGAAAATCAGAAAACAGCCTTTCCTTCAGGAAAACAGGAAAGCAGTCTTTCCTTTAGGCAAAAAGGTTTTCCTTTTTTCCCTTAGGAAAAACTGAAATCAGACTCTCCCTCAGCAAATCCTAAAATTCCCTTTTTCCTCAGGAAAACATTGACAATTTCTTTTTACTTGGGAAAACCAGGACCCCACCTCCTCCTCCAGAAAACCTGAAATTCCCTCTTCCTTTAGGAAAACCAGGAACTTCCTTTTTCCTTGAGAAAACAAGGAATTAGCTACTCCATCAGGAAAAAGAGAATTTTGCTTTTTCATATGGAAAACCAGGAATTTCCGTTTTCCCTCAGGAAAATTAGAAACCAGCCTCTCCCCCAGGTAAAACAGAAATTCCCATTCCCTCTGGGAAAACTCAAGAATTCCTGTCCCTCTTAGGAAAGCCAGAAACCAGCTGGAAATACATAAATTTTCTTTTTCACTCAGGAAAACCTGAAATTTCCTTTTTCCTCCGGAAAACGAATAATTTCCTTTTCCCTGCGGACAGCCAGACACCAACCTCTCCTCCAGGAAAAGCAGCAATTCCCTTTTCCCTCCCAAACGAACAGGAAATTCGCTTTTTCCTCAGGAAAAAACCAAAAAATTCCTTTTTTCCTCAGAAAAAAAAAAAAAAAATCAGAAATTCCCGTTCCCTTCGGAGCTCCCGGGAAGGAGCCGCTCCCGCAGTCCGGGATTCCCTCCCTCATTCCCTCCCCAGCTCATCCCAGGCCGCGCAATTCCCGCGGGAAAATTCCCGGTTTTTCCAACCCACCCGCGCGCCGCGGAGCGCTCGTTACGTCATATGCGGAAAGACTGACGTCACCGCAATGGGAGAGGTAAATAAAGCCCGCCCAACCCGGAAGTTCTGCGTCATTGGACAGCGCCGTGCTCTGATCTGGCTTCTGATTGGGTAGCCCGGAGGAGGCGGGGCCGGTGGAGAGCGCGGGGCCGTAAGCGCCGTGAGCGGGTGAGGCCGGGGGAGGAGGGCGCGACCATGTCTGGGCAACGTGGGGGGCGCAGGGAAGGGGTTTCCTTGGAAATGGGGTTTCTTTGGGAATGCGGAGCCCTTGGGAGCGAGGGAATCCTTGGAACTGAGGGATTGGCGCTGAGGGGACCCTTGGTAACGGCGGGGGATTTGTATTCAAAGGGGTTTTGGACCTTTGGCTTTGAGGGGAGCTTGAGAATGGGGGCTCCTTTGGCATTGGGGGCACCACTGGAAATGTGGGAGTCCTTGGAATTGAGGGGTTTGGGAATGAGGGGTAACAGGATGGGGGAGTGAACAGGGGAGCTCTTGGCTGAGAAGGGGTTAAAAGGGAATTCCTTGGGAATGAGGGAAACCTTGGAATTCAGGGGTTGGCACTGAGGGCACCCTTGGCATTGAGGGTGCTCTGGGAATGGGGGGATCCTTGGGATTTGAGGGAACCCTTGGAATTGAGGGATTGGGAATGAGGGGTAACAGGATGGGGGAGTGAACAGGGGGACTCCTTGTTGAGAAGGGGTTAAAAGAGAATTCCTTAGGAATGAGGGAGCCCTTGGAATTCAGGGATTGGCACTGAGGGCACCCTTGGCATTGGGAGCGCCTTGGGAATGGGGGAATCCTTTGGCATTAGGGCATCCTTGGGAATGGGGGAATCCTTGGAATTGAGGGAGTGGAAATGAGGGGTAACAGGATGGGGGAGTGAACAGGGGTTCACTCTTGGCTGAGAAAGGGTTAAAAGGGAATTCCTTGGGAATGAAGGAATCCTTGGGATTTGAGGGAACCCTTGGAAAAGGGGGGATCCTTTGAATGGAGGGGTTTGGGAATGAGGGGTAACAGGATGGGGGAGTGAGCAGGGGTTCACTCTTGGCTGAGAAAGGGTTAAAAGGGAATTCCTTGGGAATGAGGGAAACCTTGGAATTCAGGGGTTGCCACTGAGGGCACCCTTGGCATTGAGGGTGCTCTGGGAATGGGGGAATCCTTGGGATTTGAGGGGACCCTTGGAAAAGGGGGAATCCTTGGGAATGAGGGGTAACAGGATGGGGGAGTGAGCAGGGGTTCACTCTTGGCTGAGAAGGGGTTAAAAGGGAATTCCTTGGGAATGAAGGAATCCTTGGGATTGGGACATTGGCACTGAGGGGTTTTTGGGAATGGGGGCTTGGAAATGAGGGCACCCTCTGGACGAGGTCGGTGCATCCATGTGGGAAAAGAGTTTGGAAAGGACGTTCTGGGGAGAAAACAGGGAGCAGCTCCAACTTCCTCCCAAATATTTTCATCCCTCTGGAGCTTCTCCCCTCCATCCTCTGATCCTGTGGCTTCCCAGCTGGAATGTCGTGTCCTGGCTGACATTGGAAACCACACGGGAAATCGGGAAAAAATAGGAATGCAGGTGAAGCCTGAGAAATTCCATTTTTAACTGGAATCCTGGGATGATTTAGGTTGGAAAAGATCATCAAATCCAGCCCCAGATTCCCTCAGCACATTCCTAAAAGCCTCAGGAGTGTCTTGAATTGGGTTTGTTTCCTTTTATTTGTCTCATTTCCTGTATTTTGAGGAAATGGGGATGTTGGGAAGCAGGCTGCCCATGGAGCTGGGTGCTGAAAAGGAGGGAGCAGCACATCCAGAAAATCATTCAGGTTGGGAAAAAACCCTGAAATAATCCCAAAAAATAACCAGGCTGATCCTTGGATCCTGCCCTAAAAGGAAAATGGGACATTTTTGGGGCTGCTGCAGACGTGTTAAAGGGAAATAAATAAATTAAAGAAAGCAAAAGTGAAACTGCTGATGCTGGCAGGAGGGAGCTCATCCTGTGACAGCCACTCCTGCTGGGTTTGGCTTCTTTTGTGGAAAAAATTGCATTTTCTGGGGTTTTTTTAGTGGCCAGAAGAGAGGAGTTTGTGCCTATTCTGAGTAAGGTTTGGTTATCTTATGGGAATAATTCCAGGAGGATTTTTTAAACTGCAAATGGGTTCAGTTTCCTCTGATGAGGAATGATCCCAGCTTGGAAAGGCTCAGTTTGGGTGGTGGATCCAGGGTGTGGGGAGCAAGGCTTGTTCTTTCAAATTATTAAAAGTTTAATAAGGGATAAAAGCATTCCATAAATTCCATGAAAAAGAGTTTTCTTAATTAATTTCCCCCTTGGGAAAGTGAATTTGTGATTTCACTTCATTTTTAAAATTTTATTTTAATTTTTATTGGGTTTTTTTTTTAATTTTGGTTTATTTTATTTAATCTCTTCTATATATGTCTAGTGCAAATTGCCAAAAGCACACC
Organism: Setophaga petechia; assembly: GCA_024362935.1. Lineage (NCBI taxonomy): Eukaryota > Metazoa > Chordata > Aves > Passeriformes > Parulidae > Setophaga > Setophaga petechia. The sequence continues at coordinate 427,584 of JANCRA010000182.1, read as the reverse complement.
ATTAGCTTAAAATAATTTTCTTCTAAATTTTTATTACATTGGTTAAATGCATATTCATGAAGATTCTATGTATTTCAATATTGTATAATATGTATCATATATTTTATACACACATATATATATATAATATAATGTATATGTACTATTTATGTATATTATATATATATATTAATTAGTAGGATTTTTTTTTTCCTGGTGTCTTGGTTGTTCTTATTGAAATATTATCATTTAGATAAGATAGTCCACATGTATATTGAATTAACATAATTATTTTATGCCATTATCTGAGTTAATTACATAAATAAAAACATTCAACATAATTATTTTAGTCAACATAAATTCAAACATATTTTAATTAAAATTTTAATTAAATTTTTAATTACATTAAATTATGTTGTTTCTATTCTAATATTATAGGAAGACTTAAGCTGTAATATATTTATTTTATTACTATTTAAATAAGCTAATTGGTATATATAAAAGCTGACAGATTATATTATATTTTAAAAGTAGTTAAAAGGGATTATAAATTGTATTATATTAAAACTGTGGTGATTAACAATAACTTGTACAAGTCAATACATAAATTTGAAAGACCATAACTATATTATAATGCTACTAGATAATATATATATTATATCATTTATTATGTTTATGATATAATTTATTATGTTTGCAATATAAAATAGTATCTATTATATAATTAATTATATTGTTATAATTATATAAATATAAATTTGATATAATCTATTGTATTATGTTGCATTAATATATTGATAATGTAGTATAATATATTAAAATAACATAATAGCATACTAATATAAATAATATAATTATAATATAATACAATAATAGTTATTATAAATAAATAATGCAATATTATTATATGGTTATATATAATATATTATATGATACAAACATAATATTATAAATATTATGATAATTATATAGTCGTTATTTTTATAGATACAATATTATAGTGACTATGGAATAATTACATTTATATTTATATTATTACATTCTAGTCTATTACATTATATTGTGTTATATTATATTGTGTTGTATTATATTATGTTATATTACACTGTATTATATTACATTATATTATGTTATATCACATTGTATTATGTTATATTATATTATATTATATTGCATTATATTATATTACATTATATTACATTATATTACATTATATTACATTATATTATATTACATAACATTACATTATATTGTACTATGTTACAATATGTTATATTATGTTACATTATATTACATTATATTTCATTATATTATATTATATTATATTATATTACATTGTACTACATTATATCATATTACATTGTACTACATTATATCATATTATATCATATTATATCATATTATATCATATCATATTATATTATATTATATTATATTATATTATATTATATTATATTATATTATATTATATTATATTATATTACAGTATATTACGTTATGTTATATTGTATTACATTACGTTACATTATATTTATATTATATTTATATTATATTTATATTATATTATATTATATTATATTATATTATATTATATTATATTATATTATATTATATTATATTACATTATTGTCATTTATAACCAGGGGCAGCCACAGCTCCTCTAGTCACTCCTGGCTGCCATGCCCCTCCTCACTAAACACACCCAAACCAAACCATCCCCTAAACACCCAAACCAAACCAGTGCACAGAAACTCCCAGTGACCCCTCAGCCTCCCAGAATTCCAGGGCTCAAACACGATTTGGATTTTTATTTTGATTTCCCTGTGCTCTCTGTGTCCCGCAGGATGCGGCGCAGCCTCCCAGAATTTCAGGGCTCAAACACGATTTGGATTTTTATTTTGTTTTCCCTGTGCTCTCCGTGTCCCGCAGGATGCAGCGCAGCCTCCCAGAATTCCAGGGCTCAAACACGATTTGGATTTTTATTTTGTTTTCCCTGTGCTCTCCGTGTCCCGCAGGATGCGGCGCAGCCTCCCAGAATTCCAGGGCTCAAACACGATTTGGATTTTTATTTTGTTTTCCCTGTGCTCTCTGTGTCCCGCAGGATGCGGCGCGGCCGGCGGCGGCAGCTCACGGCCCCCGAGTGCGCGGCCCTGGCACAGAGCCCCGAGGGCTCGGCCCCGCTGCGCCACCCCCTGAGCCTGCCCCGAGGAGGAGGAGCGGGAAACCGGGGCCTTCATCCCTGCCACGGCACAGCGAGACATCCCAGAGGTACTGCGGGACAGCTGGGAGTGTTCTCCTGGAGAAGGGAGGGATCCAGGGCCTGCAGGGGCTCCAGGAGAGCTGCAGAGGGGCTGGGGACAAGGCCTGCAGGGACAGCAGCCAGGGAATGGCTCCCAGTGCCAGAGGGCAGCCATGGATGGGATCTTGGCAATGAGGAATTCCTGGCTGGGCTGGAATTGCCAGAGCAGCTGGGGCTGCCCCTGATCCCTGCAATGGCCAAGGAAGGGTTGGAGCAGCCTGGGATGGTGGGGCTGCAATGGGATGGGCTTGAAGGTCCCTTCCCACCCAAACCATTCTGGGATTTGGGACACTCAGAATCCATCCCCAGGGATTTTGATGCAAGTTGGGGAGAGAAAAGAGAGGAGAAGGGAAGGGAGACCCTTCATGGCTTGCTGAGATTCCAAGTGAAGGCCCTGGGTCCATGAATGTCTTGGAGAGGAGATGGATCCAATGTCAGGCTGGGAGAGCTGGGAATGTTCCCCTGGAGCAGGGAAGGCTCCAGGGAGAGCTTCCAGCACATTCCAGGCCTGCAGGGGCTCCAGGAGAGCTGCAGAGGGGCTGGGGACACTGCAGGGATGTGGACAAGGCCTGAATGGGATGGGCTTGAAGGTCCCTTCCCACCCAAACCATTCTGGGATTTGGGACACTCAGAATCCATCCCCAGGGATTTTGATGCAAGTTGGGGATGGCAAAGGGAAGGGAGACCCTTCCTGGAGCCCTGAGATTCCCAGTGAAGCCCCCGGATCCCAAAATTCCTTCCCAGAGAGGAGTCGGGGTGGGGATGGATCCAATGCCAGGCTGGGAGAGCTGGGAATGGAGGGAATTCCCTGGAGAGGGAGACTGGGCTGGGATTTTGGGAAGGGATTCCCAGAGCAGCTGGGGCTGCCCCTGATCCCTGCAGTGCCCAAGGCCAGGCTGGGCACTGGGGCTGGAGCAGCCTGGGACAGTGGGAGGGGTCCCTGCCATGGCAGGGGTGGCACTGGGTGGGCTTTGAGGTCCCTTCCCACCCAAACCATCCCAGGATTCCATTAATAAGAGTTTCCTTGACCAATTTCCTCTCTATGAGATTTTGTGATTTTATTCACTTTTTTTAAATGTAATTATTATACTTTATTTTTAATTTTATTTCTTGCATTTAATTTAATTTTGCTTTTAGAAAGTTTTACTATTAGTAAAATAGTACTATAATAGTACTGTTATACTATTTTTATTTTATTTCATTATTTTTTGTTCGTTCATATATTTATGTTATTTTAATTTTATTTATTTTCATTTATTTTTTAATTTTCTCTTTTTAATTCTTTTTTTTTTAATTTAATTCCATATTATTCCCCAAATCCTGCTGCCTCCACACCTGTGGCTGAGCAGAAACCCCACCCTGAATTCCTGGGAGATGTGGGATTCACACCCATTTTCCTGAGAATTCTCTCTGTACCTGCCTCCCTTCCCAGAGAACATTCCCTGCCCACCCTGGACGTGCCACCAAAATCCCAAATTCTTCCTCACTCCCTGATTTCCATGGAATTCATTCCCACTTTTCCCCTTTGTGCAGCACCAGGCCAGCAGAGGAATATCTTGGATTTCTTCAGGATCCCAAAGCCACCACAAGTGGGAAGTTCTGGGATGCCGAGCCCTGGGATCAAGGAGGAGCCACTGGATCCCTTTTCCCCTGGACCCCCTGGTTCCTTCAGCCACCCCTCCCTCTCCCAGGACTTGGTGCCACCTCCCAGGGGACATTCCAGGAAAAGAGGAATTCCCAAACCAGAGCGGGACCTCTGGGAGGAGCCAGAGGAGAAAATTCCAGAGCTCAGTGGGGTCAAGCAGGAATGGGAAGAGCTGGAGGTGGAGCCCCTTCCAGACTCCCACTACGGGCTCCTGGGCACTCGGAGCTGGCAGGTTCCTCAGGGATCCATGGAAGATCTTCCTCCTGAGATCCTCAGGAATATTTTTGCTTTCCTGCCAGTGCTGGATCTGTACCAGAGCCTGAGCCTGGTGTGTCGCTGCTGGAGGGAGATAATCCGGGATCCACGGGTAAGGAATGCTCTGGGATCATCCCATGGAGCATCCAGGTGTCCCTTTGTTCCTTCAGATCCCATCATTCTTCCCATGGAGCATCCATGTGTCCCTTTGTTCCTTCAGATCCCATCATTCTTCCCATGGAGCATCCATGTGTCCCTTTGTGCCTTTAGATCCCATCATTCTTCCCATGGCATCATCCTAAATCCCATCATTCTTCCCATAGGATCATCCATGTGTCCCTTTGTTCTTTAAATCCCATCATTCTTCCCATGGGATCATCCATGTGTCCCTTTGTTCCTTTCAATCCCATCATTCTTCCCATGGGATCATCCATGTGTCCCTTTGTTCTTTAAATCCCATCATTCTTCCCATGGGATCATCCATGTGTCCCTTTGTTCCTTTCAATCCCAAAATCCATGAATTTTTAGGTCTTCTGCCTTTTTCTTTTGTTCTTCTGGACCAAAAGTTGCTACCCTATATCCAAAATCTGGGATCCATGAGTAATGAATGCTCTGGGATTATCCCATGGGATCATCCATGTGTCCCTTTGTTCCTTTAGATCCCATCATTCTTCCCATGGGATCATCCATGTGTCCCTTTGTTCCTTTCAATCCCATCATTCTTCCCAAAATCCAGGAATTTTTAGATCTCCTTCCCTTTTTCTTTGGTCTTCTGGACCAAAAGATCCACGATCCATAGGTAAGGAGTGCTCTGGGATGATCCCATGGGATCATCCATACTTCCCTTTCTTCCTTTAAATCCCCTAATTCTTCCCACAATCCATGAATTTTTAAGTTTCCTGCCATTTTTTTTGGTTTTCTGGACCAAAAGTTGTTGCCCTATATCAAAAATCCCAGATCCACAGGTAAAGAACCCTCTGGGATCATCCCATGGGATCATCCATGTGTCCCTTTGTTCCTGTAGATCCCATCATTCTTCCCATGGGATCATCCAAGTGTCCCATTGTTCCTTTAAATCCCATCATTCTTCCCAAAATCCACGAATTTTTAGATCTCCTTCCCCTTTTCTTTGGTCTTTGGATCAAAAGATCCACGATCCATAGGTAAGGAGTGCTCTGGGATGATCCCATGGGATCATCCCTGCTTCCCTTTGTTCCTTTCAATCCCATTATTCTTCCCCAAATCCGTGAATTTTTAGGTCTCCTGCCATTTTTTTGGACCAAAAGTTGCTGCCCTTGTCCTTTTCCCCCTGGAATCCCTGTTTGGAATGCCATGGGGTGAAATTTGGGATGCCATGAGGTGAAATTTGGAAATTTGGGATGCCATGAGGTGAAATTTGGAATGCCATGAGGTGAAATTTGAAATGCCATGGGGTGAAATTTGGAAATTTGGAAATTTGGGATGCCATGAGGTGAAATTTGGAAATTTGGAAATTTGGAATGCCATGGGGTGAAATTTGGAAATTTGGAAATTTGCGATGCCATGAGGTGAAATTTGGAAATTTGGGATGCCATGTGGTGAAATTTGGAATGCCATGAGGTGAAATTTGGAAATTTGGAATGCCATGAGGTGAAATTTGGAAATTTGGGATGCCATGAGGTGAAATTTGGAAATTTGGGATGCCATGAGGTGAAATTTGGAAATTTGGAATGCCATGAGGTGAAATTTGGAATGCCATGAGGTGAAATTTGGAAATTTGGAAATTTGGGATGCCATGAGGTGAAATTTGGGATGCCATGAGGTGAAATTTGGAAATTTGGGATTCCATGGGGTGAAATTTGGGATGCCATGAGGTGAAATTTGGAAATTTGGAATGCCATGAGGTGAAATTTGGAAATTTGGGATGCCATGGGGTGAAATTTGGGATGCCATGAGGTGAAATTTTGGATGCCATGGGGTGAAATTTGGAAATTTGGAAATTTGGGATGCCATGTGGTGAAATTTGGAAATTTGGGATGCCATGTGTGAAATTTGGGATGCCATGAGGTGAAATTTGGAAATTTGGAAATTTGCAATGCCATGAAGTGAAATTTGAAATGCCATGGGGTGAAATTTGGAAATTTGGAAATTTGGGATGCCATGAGGTGAAATTTGGAAATTTGGAATGCCATGGGGTGAAATTTGGAATGCCATGGGGTGATATTTGGGAATTTGGAAATTTGGGATGCCATGAGGTGAAATTTGGAAATTTGGGATGCCATGGGGTGAAATTTGGGATGCCATGGGGTGAAATTTGGAATGCCATGGGGTGAAATCTGGGATGCCATGGGGTGAAATCTGGGATGCCATGGGGTGAAATCTGGGATGCCATGAGGTGAACTCTGCTGTTTTTTGTGTTTCATTCCAGTTCATCCCTTGGAAGAAGCTGTACCAGCAGTACCTGAGCAGGGAGGAGTCAGCCCTGCAGAGGGTGGAGCAGCTCCTGCAGGAATTCTCCATCACCCCGGAGCAGCAGGGATCTGTGCTGGGGCTGGTCAGGTGAGTCCTGCACATCCCCAGCTTTTCCTGCCTTTGGGATTTCTTCCTTTGGATCCTGGAATTTCCAGGTTTGTCTTCTGAACAGGTGGGAGATGTGCAGGAAAATGGGGAGAGAAAAGTGATTTTAATAGGAAAAAAACGCTGAAAAGAGGTAGAAAAGTTTCCTTTTCTTTTCCTTGTTCTGTTTGGAGACAAGATCCTGGAATCATGGAATTATTTAGGGTGGAAAAGGCCTCTAAGACAGGAAGGTGGGGGCACACTCAATGAAGCAAAAGCTTGTAAATAATTTTCCTTTCTTAATTTAACATTTTTTGTTTCTTAATTTAACATTTTTTGTTTCTTAATTTAACAATTTAGTTTCTTAATTTAACAATTTCATTTCTTAATTTAACATTTTTTGTTTCTTAATTTAACAATTTCGTTTCTTAATTTAACTTTTTTCGTTTCTGAATTTAACTTTTTTTATTTCCTAATTTAACATTTTTTGTTTCCTAATTTAACATTTTTTGTTTCCTAATTTAACATTTTTTGTGTCTTAATTTAACATTTTTTGTTTCCTAATTTAACATTTTTGTTTCCTGATTTAACATTTTTTGTTTCTTACTTTAACATTTTTTGTTTCTTAATTTAAAAGATTTTTTGTTTCTTAATTTAGGATTTTTTTTTTCTTAACTTAAGATTTTTTTGTTTCCTAATTTAACATTTTTTGTTTCCTAATTTAACATTTTTTGTGTCTTAATTTCACATTTTTTATTTCCTAATTTAACATTTTTTGTTTCTTAATTTAACATTTTTTGTTTCTTAATTTAACATTTTTTGTTTCTTACTTTAACATTTTTTGTTTCTTACTTTAGGATTTTTTTGTTTCTTAATTTAACATTTTTTATTTCCTAATTTAAGACTTTTTGTTCCTTAATTTAAAAGATTTTTTGTTTCTTAATTTACATTTTTTGTTTCCTAATTTAACATTTTTTTGTTCCTTAATTTAAGATTTTTTTCCTTAATTTAAAAGATTTTTTGTTTCTTAATTTAACATTTTTTGTTTCTTAATTTAAGATTTTTTTTGTTTCTTAATTTAAGATTTTTTTTGTTTCTTAATTTAAGATTTTTGTTTCTTAATTTTAAGATTTTTTGTTTCTTACTTCAATATTTTTTGTTTCTTAATTTAGGATTTTTTTGTTTCCTAATTTAACATTTTTTGTTTCTTAATTTAACATTTTTTATTTCCTAATTTAAGATTTTTGGTTTCTTAATTTAACATTTTTTGTGTCTTAATTTAACATTTTTTATTTCCTAATTTAACATTTTTTGTTTCTTAATTTAACATTTTTTGTTTCTTAATTTAGGATTTTTGTGTTTCTTAATTTAACATTTTTTATTTCCTAATTTAACATTTTTTGTTCCTTAATTTAAAAGATTTTTTGTTTCTTAATTTAAGATTTTTTGTTTCTTAATTTAACATTTTTTGTTTCCTAATTTAACATTTTTGTTTCCTGATTTAACATTTTTTGTTTCTTAATTTAAAAGATTTTTTGTTTCTTAATTTAAGATTTTTTGTTTCCTAATTTAAGATTTTTTGTTCCTTAATTTAGGATTTTTTGTTTCTTAATTTAAGAATTTTTTTTTTATTTTAAGCTTTTTTTGGTTGATGTATTAAAGAGTGTGGTGGCTTTTGGTGTTGGTTAATGATTAATGTATTTATTTATTGTTGTGAAATAGGCAAAGTAAGTTTATAACTTTAAAAGGGTGTGAAGAAAATTTTATTTTTACTGAATTTACTGGACATTTTTACTGAATTTACTCGACATTTTTACTGAATTTACTGGACATTTTTACTGAATTTACTGAACATTTTTACTGAATTTATGGAACATTTTTACTGAATTTACTGAACATTTTTACTGAATTTACTGAACATTTTTACTGAATTTACTGGACATTTTTACTGAATTCACTGAACATTTTTACTGAATTTACTGAACATTTTTACTGAATTTACTGGACATTTTTACTGAATTTACTGAACATTTTTACTGAATTTACTGGACATTTTTACTGAATTTACTGAACATTTTTACTGAATTTACTGGACATTTTTACTGAATTCACTGAACATTTTTACTGAATTTATGGAACATTTTTACTGAATTTACTGAATTTACTGGACATTTTTACTGAATTTACTGGACATTTTTACTGAATTTACTGGACATTTTTACTGAATTTACTGAACATTTTTACTGAATTTACTGAATTTACTGGACATTTTTACTGAATTTAGTGAACATTTTTACTGAATTTACTGCACATTTTTACTGAACATTTTTACTGAATTTACTGCACATTTTTACTGAATTTACTGCACATTTTTACTGGACATTTTTGCTGAATGTACTGGACATTTTTACTGAACATTTTTACTGAATTTGCTGGACATTTTTACTGAACATTTTTACTGAATTTACTGAACATTTTTACTGAATTTACTCGACATTTTTACTGAATTTACTGGGCATTTTTACTGAACATTTTTACTGAATTCACTGAACATTTTTACTGAATTCACTGAACATTTTTACTGAATTTATGGAACATTTTTACTGGACATTTTTACTGAATTTACTGGACATTTTTACTGAACATTTTTACTGAATTTTCTGAACTTTTTTACTGAATTTACTGGACATTTTTACTGAATTTACTGAACATTTTTACTGAATTCACTGAACATTTTTACTGAATTCACTGAACATTTTTACTGAATTTACTGAATTTACTGAACATTTTTACTGAATTTACTGAACATTTTTACTGAATTTACTGAACATTTTTACTGAATTTACTCGACATTTTTACTGAATTTACTGGGCATTTTTACTGAACATTTTTACTGAATTCACTGAACATTTTTACTGAATTCACTGAACATTTTTACTGAATTTAAGGAACATTTTTACTGAATTTACTGGACATTTTTACTGAATTTATGGAACATTTTTACTGAACATTTTTACTGAATTCACTGAACATTTTTACTGAATTCACTGAACATTTTTACTGAATTTACTGAACATTTTTACTGAATTTACTGAATTTACTGGACATTTTTACTGAATTTGCTGGACATTTTTACTGAATTTACTGAACATTTTTACTGAACTTTCTGGACATTTTTACTGAATTTACTGAACATTTTTACTGAATTTACTGCACATTTTTACTGAATTTACTGGAAATTTTTACTGAACATTTTTACTAAATTTACTGAACATTTTTACTGAATTTACTGGACATTTTTACTGAATTTACTGGACATTTTTACTGGACATTTTTATTGAATTTACTGGACATTTTTACTGAATTTACTGAACATTTTTACTGAATTGACTGGACATTTTTACTGGACATTTTTACTGAATTTACTGGAAATTTTTACTGAATTTTCTGAACATTTTTACTGAATGTACTGAACATTTTTACTGAATTTTCTGAACATTTTTACTGAATTTATGGAACATTTTTACTGAATTTGCTGAACTTTTTTACTGAATTTATTCATTTTTATTCTCCTGCACAGGTTGGTGTCATGCACAGGACCCAAGGTGGATCCCAGCAGGCTCCTCCAGGTTTTGGGAGGTCACCCCCTCTTCCCAAAGGCTCAATTCTGTGTCCTCAGCAAATTCCCAGATTTACACAGCAAGCCTGGGGTGAGTTTTATTCTTATTTCTTTTTTATTTCTTTTATTTCTGTTTTTTTTAACAAATTCCTGCAGTGTCCCCAAGCCTCTGGGTGTATCTGTGGTGTTTTTGTCACCAAATGGATTTGGAGGATTTTTGTTAATTTAAAATTTTTTGTTTCTTAATTGAAGATTTTTTGTTTCTTAATTGAAGATTTTTTGTTTCTTAATTTAACATTTTTTGTTTCTTAATTTACGATTTTTTTTTTTAATTTTAAGATTTTTTCATCCTTTCCTCCTCCATCCTGGGGCCCCAGCAAATCCCACAACAAATGCCCCAAATCTCAGCCCAGGAGCACAAACCCCGTGGGCTGGAGAGAGAAAAACAAGCAGGGTGGGACTGCCTGGGCTAAAGCTGGGATGGGACAATGAACTGCAAGATGCAAATGGAGCAGAGCTGATCCCAGGGACAGACCCCGGGAGCGCTCGTGCATTTTGGGGCCATTTGGGTTCATCTTGGGTTCATTTTGGGGCCATTTGGGTTCATCTTGGGTTCATTTTGGGGCCATTTGGGTTCATCTTGGGTTCATTGTGGGGCCATTTTGGTTCATCTTGGGTTCATTTTGGGGCCATTTTGGTTCATCTTGGTTCATTTTGGGGCCATTTGGGTTCATCTTGGGTTCATTTTGGGGCCATTTGGGTTCATCTTGGGTTCATTGTGGGGCCATTTTGGGTCATTTTGGGTTCATTTTGGGGCCATTTTGGTTCATCTTGGGTTCATTTTGGGGCCATTTGGGTTCATCTTGGGTTCATTTTGGGGCCATTTGGGTTCATCTTGGGTTCATTTTGGGGCCATTTGGGTTCATCTTGGGTGCATTTTGGGGCCATTTGGGTTCATCTTGGGCTCATTTTGGGGCCATTTGGGTTCATCTTGGGTTCATTTTGGGGCCATTTTGGTTCATCTTGGGTGCATTTTGGGGCCATTTGGGTTCATCTTGGGTTCATTTTGGGGCCATTTTGGTTCATCTTGGGTTCATTTTGGGGCCATTTTGGTTCATCTTGGGTTCATTTTGGGGCCATTTGGGTTCATTTTGGGGCCATTTGGGTTCATCTTGGGTTCATTTTGGGGCCATTTGGGTTCATCTTGGGTTCACTTTGGGACCATTTGGGTTCATCTTGGGCTCATTTTGGGGCCATTTTGGGTCATCTTGGAGTCATTTTGGGGCCATTTGGGTTCATTTTGGGGCCATTTTGATTCATCTTGGGTTCATTTTGGGGCCATTTTGATTCATCTTGGGTTCATTTTGGGGCCATTTGTGTTCATCTTGGGCTCATTTTGGGGCCATTTGGGTTCATCTTGGGTTCATTTTGGGGCCATTTGGGTTCATCTTGGGTTCATTTTGGGGCCATTTTGGGTCATCTTGGGTTCATTGTGGGGCCATTTTGGGTCATCTTGGGTTCATTTTGGGGCCATTTTGGTTCATCTTGGGTTCATTTTGGGGCCATTTGGGTTCATCTTGGGTTCATTTTGGGGCCATTTGGGTTCATCTTGGGTGCAGCCCTGGCTGGGCTCTGGTGCTGCCCAAGGTGGATCCATGGAGGAGATCCTTGGAATAAATCCCTGCTTCATTCTGGAGCTCTGCCCAGCCTCTGCTCTAGCTCAGCCTTCTCAAGGCATCAATTTAAGATTTACCAGCTCCTCACTGAATTTTCCCGCCTCCTTGTGAGATTTTCCTGGAAGCTCCAAGCTTTTTGCTGTGTTTTCCTTGTCCTTCCCCAGGCAGAGAAGATGTGGGCCATGTTTGCTGTCATGGTGCTGTTCTCTGATGGTGTTGGTGACATCCAGAGGCTCCTGGAATGTTTCCAGAGCCCCCGCTCAGAGCTGGCCCTGCTGGAGGTCACCGAGGTGCTGCACTGCATGGCCACGCTGCTGCTGGCCATGAGGAACAAGAGCATTGCCATCTCCAACAGGTCAGGAGCTGCCCACTCCAGCCCTGGGCACTTCCCACCATCCCAGGTGCTCCAATCCAGCTTTGGATGTTCCAGGGATCAGGGGCAGCCCCAGCTGCTCTGGGAATCCCTTCCCAAAATCCCAGCCCAGTCTCCCTCTCCAGGGAATTCCCTCCATTCCCAGCTCTCCCAGCCTGGCATTGGATCCATCCCCACCCCGACTCCTCTCTGGGAAGGAATTTTGGGATCCGGGGGCTTCACTGGGAATCTCAGGGCTCCAGGAAGGGTCTCCCTTCCCTTTGCCATCCCCAACTTCATAAAAATCCCTGGGGATGGATTCTGAGTGTCCCAAATCCCAGAATGGTTTGGGTGGGAAGGGACCTTCAAGCCCATCCCATTGCAGCCCCACCATCCCAGGCTGCTCCAACCCTTCCTTGGCCATTGCAGGGATCAGGGGCAGCCCCAGCTGCTCTGGCAATTCCAGCCCAGCCAGGAATTCCTCATTGCCAAGATCCCATCCATGGCTGCCCTCTGGCACTGGGAGCCATTCCCTGGCTGCTGTCCCTCCATCCTTTATCCCAAGTCTCTCTCCTGGAGCCTCTTCAGGCCCTGGAAGTGGCTCTGAGGTCTCTCCATCTTTGAGTTTCAGATCCCTCCAGTTCCCAGCAGGGCAGGAGCATTCCCATCTCCAACAGGTCAGGAGCTTCCCACTCCATCCCTGGGCACTTCCCACCATCCCAGGTGCTCCAATCCAGCCTTGGATGTTCCAGGGATGAGGCAGCTGCAGCTTCTTTGGGAATTCCTTCCCAATATTCCATCCCAAATTTCCCCCTTTTTTCCAATCTGAAGCCATTCCCTTTGTCCATCCTTTATCCCAAATTCTCTCTCCTGGTACCCCCTTCACACCCTGCCAGGAGCTCTGGGGTCTCTCCAAATTTGAGTTTCAAATCCCTCCAGGGATTTGGACATTTCCAGGGATGAGGCAGCTCCAGCTCCTCCAGGAGTTCATTCCAGTGCTTCCCCACCCTCCCAGCCAGGAATTCCTTCCCAATTTCCCATCTCTCCCATCCCTCTGGCATTCCCCCTTACCCTGTCACTCCTTTCAGGATACAACATCGAAAAAACTCCAATTTTTCCCAAAATAAAAGCAGAATTTAAAGACTGTTCCTGCTCAGCTCCTGTAATTTAATGTTGTTATTACCTCCCCAAAATGGATTTATTTTACATCATTCCAAGTCCTAGGAACTCCTTCCCTCATGATCCTTTTGTTCCCCCCCAAAAAAAGGGATCTGAGCAGAGATTCCTTGGGATTCCCTCAGGATTGCAGTGGGGATAAGGATGAAGGACAGGGAAATCCTTCATGGGAGAAATTTGGGAAGGAACTGGAGTGGAAAATGCAAATATCCAGGAATTAGATGGCTCTGGAAGCTGTGAGTTCTAATTCAACCTGTGGGACAGGGAGAGGCTCACCCTGAGGGAAACTGGGATGTTTGTTTGGGATGTTAATGATTGATTAATTGCTGGATAAAGTCATTAACCTGCAGCAAATGTGGCAGGTCAAAATCCAGGGATTTTAGTATTTCCATCTCCCTGGAGAAGGCAGAGCAGAAAAAATGGGAATTTCTGGTGGGAATGAGGAGGAAATGTGTCCTGGAGGAATTGCCTGATTGCTGTGTGCAGAAATGAATGAGTCTGAGGGTCCAGATCTTGATGAGAGACACAAAATGTGTCCTGGAGGGCTGGAAGAAAGGAACAAAACTGCCCTAAAAACAGGAAAAGCACAGTGGGAAAACCCTGGTGGAAAATCCAGGTTAATTTTAAACCAATTGTTGTCAACACAGTTAAAAACACAGTTAAAAATCTTACACATATATATAAAGAAAAAATATAAAAATTTATTTTTATACATATTATGTATATTAACTATATAATATACATTATATATCATTATTATATATTTTATATATAAATAATCTATATTTTTATATATATAAAAATAATATACCATTTATATTATATATTTATATAAATAATATATATTATAAATTATATAATATATATTATGATAATATGTATAATATATATATAATAAAAATATAAATATTATATATACATATATGTAATATATACATATATAATATATAATATATATATTATATATATAATGAAAATATAAATATTATATATATACATATACATATACACACATATACATATATATAAAAATATATGTAAATAAAATTATTATATATTATTTCCTGTTTCTCAGTAATTCCTGTTTCATCCCTTTTTTTTAATTTGTTTTCCAGGCTTCACTACAATATTTTCTACTGTTTGTATCTGATGGAAAATTCCTCTGGAATTGTGCAGCCTTTGGAAGAGGGAAGAATGGATTTGTGTCCCAGGTGATCAGGGCAGTGCATGCTGAGCAATTCCATGGAGTGAGGAACAAATATTCCAAATATTCCACAGCAGGAGAAGGTGGAGGTGGATCAGTGGCACAGCTGATCCTGCTGCTCACCACCTTGCCCTGAATTCTCAGAGGAAAGTCAGGATTGGGATTTCAATGTGTAAAATTGGAATTGCTGAGTTTCAATTTGTTCCTTGGTCTGTTTTAGAGTCATGGAAGGGTTTGGAATCTTCCAGTGCCACCCAGGGACCCCTCCCACTGTCCCAGCCTGGCCTTGGGCACTGCAGGGATCAGGGGCAGCCCCAGCTGCTCTGGGAATCCCTTCCCAAAATCCCAGCCCAGTCTCCCTCTCCAGGCAATTCCCTCCATTCCCAGCTCTCCCAGCCTGGCATTGGATCCATCCCCACCCCGACTCCTCTCTGGGAAGGAATTTGGGGATCCGGGGGCTTCACTGGGAATCTCAGGACTCCAGGAAGGGTCTCCCTTCCCTTTGCCATCCCCAACTTGCATCAAAATCCCTGGGGATGGATTCTGAGTGTCCCAAATCCCAGAATGGTTTGGGTGGGAAGGGACCTTCAAGCCCATCCCATTGCAGCCCCACCATCCCAGGCTGCTCCAACCCTTCCTTGGCCATTGCAGGGATCAGGGGCAGCCCCAGCTGCTCTGGCAATTCCAGCCCAGCCAGGAATTCCTCATTGCCAAGATCCCATCCATGGCTGCCCTCTGGCACTGGGAGCCATTCCCTGGCTGCTGTCCCTGCAGGCCTTGTCCCCAGTCCCTCTGCAGCTCTCCTGGAGCCCCTGGAATGTGCTGGAAGCTCTCCCTGGAGCCTTCTCTCCTCCATGGGAACATTCCTGTTGATTTTTGGGATTTTCTTTTTTGTTTTTGTCAAGGTTGGGATTTAAGTGTTAGAGATTATATTTTCTGTTTAGATTTAGATATTTATAATTTTTTATTTATATTATAAGTTGTGAGTTTTACAGTATTTTACTACTAACTTATAAGATCATTTACTATTTTTATATAAGTTTTTTTTATGTTTAAACTATTTAATTAAGAAATGATACTTAAATTATTTTTACTTTTAAAATAAGAACTAATTATTTGACATTTGTAATGTGGTCTTTTTTGTCTAATTACAAAGTGTTATTTAAACTCATGAAGAGGAAGGTAAAGAAAAAGGATTAGTTACTGTCTTAAAACTTTTATTTTAGTTTTATATATATTACTATATTTTAAAAGTTTAAACTTTTCTATTTAGTGATATTACACACTTCTAATTAAACTACTCCCTTGTAATCTCAGTGCTATTAATTAATTTTGGAAGTCTTCTCCACACCTTAGATTAAATGCAGTGTCCTCATGTGAGTCAGGGTCTGTCAGTACAGAAAGTCTCAAATTCTCAGCATCCAGAGCTCCAACAGATTCCCAGCTCTCCCAATAAATAAGGAATTTATTTATAGGGAATGTAGCACTTCCCTGGCCTGTGGAGATCCAGGCTGGGTTCCTTTTCTGCTGCTGATGGAGTCATTTCATTCCTTATCCTCACCTGGAGAAAGGGAATGGGATAAATTCATCCAGAACTGAGGTCTAACAGAGATAAAACTGGTTTTAATGAGCTTGAGGTGTCAAATTCATTCCTAAAACACAGCTTGGTCCCTCAAAAATATATTTTCCTTTGTTTGTGTGTGATGTTTCCCTTTATTTCCTAAAAATTCTTTCCCAAGATTTTTTATTTTATCTCCACTATTTTCTCATTCCATGCTTTTGTCCTTTTCCCAATAACCAAGTTGGGATGGGATCAATCTCTCTGATTTCCCTGTTAATTTCCTTTTAGTGGGATGATTTATTTTAGGAATTTTTAAAGGATTAATGATTCCTTTCCCACTTGTTGATTGGAATTTTTCCCTGTTTTTAGTGGACGGGCTGATGTCAGACTGACCCATGAACAGCAGAGGATTTTGAGTCACAAAATTGAGCCTGGCCAAACAGTGAAAATAATGGCATTTGCAGGTAAGAGCCCAAAATGTTGGAAAAATGCTTGGACAATTCCCAACCTGCTCCTTCTCTCCCTGATCCCTCTGTCTGAGGGATTGTGAGATCCCAAGGGGATCAATTTGTGCCTCTGGGATGACAAATTTAAGGGAAAACCTGCCAAAAATGGAGGCAGAATAAAAACAGGGGAGAGAGGAGTGGGAAAATGTGGAAAAGCCCTACAGATCCTGAGTTTGGGAAAGGAGGGAGAGGAGATGCTCCAGGGGCTGGAGGAGGGATTTCCCTGGAACCCCTGGAGGAGCAGTTCCTGAAGGATTGAGCACATGGAAAAGGGAGAAATTCCTGAAGGACTGAGCCCATGGAAAAGGGAGAAATTCCTGAAGGACTGAGCCCATGGAAAAGGGAGAAATTCCTCAAGGACTGAGCCCATCAATGGAAGGTGGAACAATTCCTGAAGGACTGACCCCATGGATAAAGGAGCAGTTCCTGAAGGATTGAGCCCATGGATAAAGGAACAGTTCCTGAAGGACTGAGCACATGGAAAGGGAGCAGTTCCTGAAGAACTGAAAACATGAAAAAGGGCTCATGCTGGAACAGTTCCTGAAGGATTAATCCCATGGAAAAAGGAACAATTCCTGAAGGACTGACCCCATGGAAAAGGGAGCAGTTCCTGAAGGACTGGGTCCATGGAAAAAGGGATCCAGGCTGGAGCAGTTCCTGAAGGACTGAGCCCATGGAAAACAGAGCACTTCCTGAAGGATTGAGCACATGGAAAAGGGAGCAGTTCCTGAAGGACTAAGCCCATCAATGGAAGGTGGAACAATTCCTTAAGGATTGAGCCCATGGATAAAGAGATCCAGGCTGGAGCAGTTCCTGAAGGATTGACCCCATGGAAAAGGGAGCAGTTCCTGAAGGACTGACCCCATGGATAAAGGGATCCAGGCTGGAGCAGTTCCTGAAGGATTGACCCCATGGAAAACAGAGCACTTCTTGAAGGATTGACCCCATGGAAAAGGGAGCAGTTCCTGAAGGATTGAGCCTATGAAAAAGGGCTCATGCTGGAGCAGTTCCTGAAGGATTAACCCCATGGAAAACAGAGCAGTTCATGAAGGACTGAGGACATGGATAAAGAGATCCAGGCTGGAGCAGTTCCTGAAGGACTGACCCCATGGAAAAGGGAACAGTTCCTAAAGGATTGACCCCATGGAAAAGGGAGCAGTTCCTGAAGGATTGACCCCATTGACCCCATGGAAAAGGGATCCAGGCTGGAGCAGTTCCTCAAGGACTGAGCACATGGAAAAAAGGGATCCAGGCTGAAGCAGTTCTTGAAGGACTCAGCACATGGAAAAGGGAGCAGTTCCTGAAGGACTGAGCACATGGAAAAGGGAGAAATTCCTGAAGGACTGAACCCATCAATGGAAGGTGGAACAGTTCCTGGAGGACTGACCCCATGGATAAAGGGATCCAGGCTGGAGCAGTTCCTGGAGGACTGACCCCATGGAAAAGGGACCCACACTGGAGTGGGCAGTTCCTAAAGCTGCACCAGGGAAGGTTTAGGTTGGACATTGGGACAATCCCTCCTTGCAAGGCTTATCCAGCCCTGGCACAGCTGCCCAGGCAGGGATGGAGTCCCCATTCCTGGAGGGATTTAAAACCCTGTGGATGTGGCACTTGGGGACATGGATGGCCTTGGAAGTGCTGGGAGTTGTTGGGCTTGACCTTAAAGAACTTTGCCAACTTAAATAATTCAATTTCTCTGAAATCAGGAGTGAAGTGGAATATTGGAGTTGGGACAGCAGGAGAAGGAGGTGTAAAAAAAATTAAAATATGTGGAATAATTCATTCCTGACCATGGATATTTTATTTCTTATTTTTATTTTATTCCCTATTTTCCTCTCCTCTCCAGGCACAGGGAAAACCTCGACCTTGGTCAAGTATGCAGAGAAATTCTCAGAGCTGAAATTCCTTTACCTGGCTTTTAACAAAACTGTGGCAGAGAAGGGGAAAATGGTTTTCCCAAAGAATGTCACCTGCAAGACCTTCCACTCCTTGGCTTTTGGAAACGTTGGGAAACTGTGAGTGGGGAATTGCAGTTCCTTTGTGGAAGCAGGGAAAGGATGAGGAAGGGGAGGGAAACCTCCAGGATTTGAGGCAGCACAAATAATGGGGGGAAATTTGGCATTTATGGTTTCCAGATGGATGCAGTGGGATGCTCCAGGGATTTTAGCATCCATGGGTGGACCCCAAAGCCAAGGAATGGTTTGGGAGGTGGAAATCCACTGGGAGTGAGGTTTTCCCACTTCCCATTCCCACTGGAATGCTACAACTGCTCCAAGTGCTGCTTTTCCTGGGAATCAATTCCTTTTCCTGAGGATCAGTTCCTTTTCCAGAGGATCAATTCCTTTTCCAAAGGATCAATTCCTTTTCCTGGGAATCAATTCCTTTTCCTGAGGATCAGTTCCTTTTCCAGAGGATCAATTCCTTTTCCAAAGGATCAATTCCTTTTCCTGAGGATCAGTTCCTTATCCAGAGGATCAGTTCCTTTTCCTGAGCATCAGTTCCTTTTCCTGAGCATCAGTTCCTTTTCCTGAGGATCAGTTCCTTTTCCTGAGGATCAATTCCTTTTCCTGAGGATCAGTTCCTTTTCCTGAGGATCAATTCCTTTTCCTGAGGATCAGTTCCTTTTCCTGAGGATCAATTCCTTTTCCAAAGGATCAATTCCTTTTCCTGAGGATCAATTCCTTTTCCTGAGGATCAATTTCCTTTTCGAGAGGATCAATTTCCTTTTCCAAAGGATCAATTTCCTTATTCTGAGGATCAATTCCTTTTCCAGAGGATCAATTCCTTTTCCAAAGGATCAATTCCTTTTCCAAAGGATCAATTCCTCATCCTGAGGATCAATTCCTTATTCTGAGGATCAATTCCTTTTCCAAAGGATCAATTCCTTTTCCAGAGGATCAATTTCCTCATCCTGAGTTGTTTTCCTGATCCAGTTTCTGTCCAATTCTGGCACATTTAAGCTGGAGGTAGGAAAAACCTAGAAAAAGAGGGAAATCCCATTCCCTGGTTCTGCAAACACTTTGGAATTCCAGGGATGAGCTCAGTTTTCCATCTCTAAAATGTATAAAATCCACAAATTTGTGCTTCCACCAGGACAAATCTGTGCAGATTTAGAGATATTCCATTAGTAGGATGAATTGAGATATAAAGCCAAGCTTTTTCCAGGGATAGTGCACAAAAAAAGGGATTTCTGTGTCTTTTAACTTTTTTTTTTGGTTTTTCTTTGTCTTTTTTTCCCTCTCTCTTTTTTTTTCTCTCTCTTTTTTCTCTCTCTTTTTTTTTTTCTCTTTTTTTTCTTCTCTTTTTTTTCTCTCTCTTTTTTCCCCTCTCTCTTTTTTCCCCTCTCTCTTTTTTCCTCTCTCTTTTTTCCCTCTCTCTTTTTTCCCTCTCTCTTTTTTCCCTCTCTTTTTTTTCCTCTTTTTTTTTCCTCTTTTTTCCCTCTCTCTTTTTTTTCTTCTCTATTTTTCCCTCTCTTTTTTTTCTCTCTTTTTTTTCTCTCTCTTTTTTCCCCTCTCTCTTTTTTCCTCTCTCTTTTTTTCCTCTTTTTTCCCTCTCTCTTTTTTCCCTCTCTCTTTTTTCCCTCTCTTTTTTTTCCTCTTTTTTTTTCCTCTTTTTTCCCTCTCTCTTTTTTTTCTTCTCTATTTTTCCCTCTCTTTTTTCCCTCTCTTTTTTTTCCCTCTCTTTTTTTTCCTCTCTTTTTTTTCTCTCTTTTTTCCTCTTTTTTTCTTCTCTCTTTTTTTTCTTCTCTCTTTTTTCCTCTTTTTTTTCCTCTCTTTTTTTTCTCTCTCTTTTTTTTCCTCTTTTTTTCTCTCTCTTTTTTTCCTCTTTTTTTTCTTCTCTTTTTTTTTCCTCTCTCTTTTTTTCCTCTCTTTTTTTTCTCTCTCTTTTTCCCCCTCTCTTTTTTTCCCCTCTCTTTTTTCCCCATCTTCTTTTTTTCCTGGTTTTTTTTTTGGTCTTTTTTTAAATCCTTTTTTAATCCTTTTTTTTGTCCCTCTGGCACAGCTACAAAGAGAAAGGCAAGCTGAACTTCTCCAAGATGTCAGTTTATTCCATCAGCTTCCTCCTCCAGAACAGGAAGGGCCAACCCCTGTTTATAAGAGGAAAAACAGTGTCCCAAACCTTGGGAAACTTCTTCTCCTCCTCAGATGAGGAGATCTGTGAGGAGCACGTGCCCCTGTGGTTCAAAAACGTTCATGGAAACATGGAGCAGATGAGCCCACAGGAAAAGAGAGTGAGTTTTGGGATGGAACCTCTGGAATTCTCTGAGGATGGATGATGGATGGATGGATGGATGGATGATGGATGGATGGATGGATGATGGATGGATGGATGGATGATGGATGGATGGATGGATGGATGGATGGATGATGGATGATGGATGGATGGATGGATGGATGGATGATGGATGATGGATGGATGATGGATGGATGGATGATGGATGGATGGATGATGGATGATGGATGATGGATGATGGATGGATGGCTGGATGGATGATGGATGGATGGATGGATGGATGGATGATGGATGATGGATGGATGATGGATGATGGATGGATGATGGATGGATGGATGGATGATGGATGGATGATGGATGGATGGATGATGGATGGATGGATGGATGATGGATGGGTGATGGATGGATGATGGATGGATGATGGATGATGGATGGATGATGGATGGATGGGTGGATGGATGATGGATGGATGGATGATGGATGGATGATGGATGGATGATGGATGATGGATGGATGATGGATGGATGATGGATGGATGATGGATGATGGATGGATGGATGATGGATGATGGATGGATGGATGATGGATGGATGGATGATGGATGGGTGATGGATGGATGATGGATGATGGATGGATGGATGATGGATGGATGATGGATGGATGGATGGATGATGGATGGATGATGGATGATGGATGATGGATGGATGGATGGATGGATGATGGATGGATGATGGATGGATGGATGATGGATGGATGGATGGATGGATGGATGGATGGATGGATGGATGATGGATGATGGATGATGGATGGATGATGGATGGATGATGGATGATGGATGATGGATGGATGGATGGATGATGGATGGATGGATGATGGATGATGGATGATGGATGGATGATGGATGGATGATGGATGGATGATGGATGGATGATGGATGGATGATGGATGGATGGATGGATGGATGGATGGATGATGGATGGATGGATGATGGATGATGGATGATGGATGGATGATGGATGGATGATGGATGATGGATGGATGATGGATGATGGATGGATGGATGGATGATGGATGGATGGATGGATGGATGATGGATGATGGATGATGGATGGATGGATGGATGATGGATGGATGATGGATGGATGGATGATGGATGGATGGATGATGGATGGATGGATGATGGATGATGGATGATGGATGGATGGATGGATGGATGATGGATGGATGATGGATGATGGATGATGGATGGATGGATGATGGATGGATGGATGATGGATGATGGATGATGGATGGATGGATGGATGGATGATGGATGGATGATGGATGGATGGATGATGGATGGATGGATGGATGGATGGATGGATGGATGGATGGATGATGGATAGATGGATGGATGGATGGATGGATGGATGGATGGATGGATGGATGGATGGGCTTTGGAGAAGTCTGGGATAGTGGGAAATGTCCCTGCACATGTCCCATCCCAAAGGAATTGGGATGAAAATCCAAAGGTTGGGATGAAAGTCAAAAAGGAAAGTCCCAGAGGAAAAGAGAGTGAGTTTTGGGATGGAGCCTCTGGAATTCTCTGAGGTTGGATGGATGGATGGATGGATGGATGGATGGATGGGCTTTGGAGAAGTCTGGGATAGTGAGAAATGTCCCTGCTCATGGGTGGGGTGGCTTTGAGGTCTCTTCCAACCCAACCATTCCATGATTTTATAAAATAATTCATGCTCATCCCCCTTCCCAAAATGTTGATTGGAAGAGATCTTCCTGTGTTCAACTGAAATTTGGGATTGGGGAATCCTTCAGTCAGAAAAGGGGTTGGGGTAAATCCTGAGCTTTGGAAGAGATCAGAGGCTGGTGCAACATTCCAAAGGAATTGGGGTGAAAGTCAAAAGGTTGGGATGAAAGTCAAAAAGATTGGGAGGAGGAAAATCAAAAGACTGGGAGGAGAAATCAAGGATTGTGAGGAGAAGGGTGAGAATCAAAAGATTGGGAGGAGAATCAAAATATTGGGAGGAAGAATCAAAATATTGGGAGGAGGAGGAATCAAAAGATTGGGAGGAAGAATCAAAAGATTGGGATGAAAATCAAAAGACTTGGAAGAGGAATCAAAAGTTTGGGATGAAAATGAAAAGATTGGGAGGAGGAGGAATCAAAAGATTGGGATGAAAATCAAAAGATTAGGAGGTGGAGGAATCAAAAGATTGGGATGAAAATCAAAAGATTGGGATGAGAATCAAGACTAGGAGGAGGAATCAAAAGACTGGGAGGAAAAATCAAAAGGTTGGGAGGAGAATCAAAAGGAGGAATCAAAAGATTGGGAGGAGGAATCAAAGACTGGGAGGAGAAATCAAAAGGTTGGGAGGAAAAATCAAAAGGTTGAGAGGAGAATCAAAAGGTTGGGAGGAATAATCAAAGATTGGGAGGAATAATCAAAGACTGGGATGAAAATCCAAAGATTGGGAGGAGGAATCCAAAGGTTGGGATGAGGAATCAAAAGACTGGGAGGAGAAATCAAAGACTGGGAGGAAGAATCAGCTGGGGCTGCCCCTGATCCCTGGCAGTGCCCAAGGCCAGCTTGGAGCACCCTGGGATGGGGAAAATGTCCCTGTCCATGGATGGGGTGGGATTGGATGGGCTTTGAGGCCCTTTCCAGCCCAAACCATTCCATAATTTTATTTTTATCCCATTATTTTATCCCATTCCTTCTGTTTTCCCATTTTAGATCAACGTGGAAGAGGCCAAAGAGATTTGGCACAACATGAAGAAGCTGGATGGAGATGCAGAGAAGAAATACAAGATGACTTGTGATGGTAAAAGAGATGGAAAATCCCATGGGAAAAAGGGATTTGGAGGTGGAAAAATCAATGGATTTGTTATTGTTGCTTCTGGCTGAGCATCCAGAAGGAGAAAATCCCTTTTTTCCTGCCAATGGCTCACCAGGGAATATCCCTCTGGCTCAATTTTTCATTTTATATGTATTTATAAAATACAGAAAATGAATTTGTGCTCCCACTAGGATAAAAATGTGCAGATTTTAAGAATATTCCCATTTTTTAATGGCTGAAAATCAAGCCCAAAATTTGGAAGTTGCTTCCAGTACATCCTTTCCTCTGGATAGTGCTTGAGGTTACTGGGAAAAACCTTTTTACTGGAATTTTTGGTGGGCATTAAGAAGCTTGAAATCATCAAATTTGGGCTGCAGAGGGAGACTAGAGATTTTTTGTAACCCTTCCAAATGTGGAAATTCCAAACAGGAAGCAAAGCCAGAAATGTCACCAAAAGAAAAAAAAAAAAAAAAAAAAAAAAAAAAGAAAAAAGGAAAAAAAAAGGGAAAAAGAGGATTAGTTTTAAAGATCATGGTGGATCTTCCCTCTCCTTGAAACTCCTGATTTTTTCCCTCAGGATATTTGAAACTTTGGCAGCTCAGCAAGCCCCAGCTCTCAGGATACCATGCCATTTTTGTGGATGAAGCTCAGGATTGCACTCCAGGTGAGTAATTCCAGGAGCTCCAATCTCACTTCCAGAGGGGATTTCCATGTGCTCAGGAATGTGGTGGAAGTATCTCAACCTAAACACTTGGAATTTAAACAAATTTTTCCCTCAGGTTTGATGTTTAAACTGAGCTTTTCCTTGGGTTTGGGGCAGGTTCTTCCCTCATGATCCAAACTGGATTTGGAGCAGGTTCTTCCAAACTGAGTTTTCCCTTGAGTTTGGAGCAGGTTCTTCCCTCATGATCCAAACTGGATTTGGAGCAGGTTCTTCCAAACTGAGCTTTTCCTTGGGTTTGGAGCAGGTTCTTTCCTCATGATCCAAACTGAGCTTTTCCTTGGATTTGGAGCAAGTTCTTTCCTCATGATCCAAACTGAGCTTTTCCTTGGGTTTGGATTGGAGCAGGTTCTTCCCTCATGATCCAAACTGAGCTTTTCCTTGGATTTGGAGCAGGCTCTTCCCTCATGATCCAAACTGAGCTTTCCCTTGAGTTTGGAGCAGGTTCTTCCCTCATGATTCAAACTGAGCTTTTCCTTAGATTTGTAGCAGGTTCTTCCCTCATGATCCGAGCTGAGCTTTCCCTTGGGTTTGGACCCTCATGATGCAAACTGAGCTTTCCCTTGAGTTTGGAGCAGGTTCTTCCCTCATGATCCAAACTGAGCTTTTCATTGGGTTTGGAACAGATTCTTCCTTCATGATCCAAACTGAACTTTTCCTTGGGTTTGGATTGGAGAAGGTTCTTCCCTCATGATCCCAGCTGAGCTTTCCCTTGGCTTTGGAGCAGGTTCTTCCCTCATGATCCAAACTGAACTTTTCCTTGTGTTTGGAGCAGGTTCTTTCCTCATGATCCAAACTGAGGTTTCCCTTGGATTTGGAACAAGTTCTTTCCTCATGATCCAAACTGAGCTTTTCCTTGAGTTTGGAGCAGGTTCTTCCCTCATGATCCATTTTTTTCCCCTCACAGCCATCGTGGATATTGTGCAATCCCAAAACTGTGGGAAAATCCTGGTGGGAGACCCTCAGCAGCAGAAGTTCTCCCCTCATGATCCAAACTGAACTTTTCTTTGGATTTGTACCCTCATGATCCCAACTGAGCTTTTCCTTGGATTTGGAACAAGTTCTTTCCTCATGATTCAAACTGAGCTTTCCCTTAGATTTGGAGCAGGTTCTTCCCTCATGATCCAATTGTTTTTATTTTTTCCCCTCACAGCCATTGTGGATATTGTGCAATCCCAAAACTGTGGGAAAATCCTGGTGGGAGACCCTCACCAGCAGATCTACACCTTCCGAGGGGCTGTCAACACCCTGTACCTGGCACCTCACACCCACGTGTACTACCTGACCCAGGTAAGGGCAGTGTTTTCCATGGATAAAACCCAGATCCATGGAAAACTTGGCACCGTGGAGGGTTTGCTTTTCCCTGGATTCATGGGAATGTGGCATTTGTGGGGCTTTAGTGAAGGGATCCCATCCTGTTGGTGGAAAAGAGGGAGTTGGGATTGAGGCCTTGTTTCAGGGAGATTCCTCTTTTTTGGGGGGATCACATCTGGAATGATGGATCCAGCTGTGGGGTCCACCAGACCTGGGGCTGCTCCCAGAGCTGGGAATGTTCCCCTGGAGAAGGGAAGGCTCCAGGGAGAGCTTCCAGCACATTGCAGGCCTGCAGGGGCTCCAGGAGAGCTGCAGAGGGACTGGGGACAAGGCCTGCAGGGACAGCAGCCAGGGAATGGCTCCCAGTGCCAGAGGGCAGCCATGGATGGGATCTTGGCAATGAGGAATTCCTGGCTGGGCTGGAATTGCCAGAGCAGCTGGGGCTGCCCCTGATCCCTGCAATGGCCAAGGAAGGGTTGGAGCAGCCTGGGATGGTGGGGCTGCAATGGGATGGGCTTGAAGGTCCCTTCCCACCCAAACCATTCTGGGATTTGGGACACTCAGAATCCATCCCCAGGGATTTTTCTGGAAGTTGAGGGTGGAAAAGGGAAGGGAGACCCTTCCTGGAGTCCTGAGATTCCCAGTGAAGCCCCCGGATCCCAAAATTCCTTCCCAGAGAGGAGTCGGGGTGGGGATGGATCCAATGCCAGGCTGGGAGAGCTGGGAATGGAGGGAATTCCCTGGAGAGGGAGACTGGGCTGGGATTTTGGGAAGGGATTCCCAGAGCAGCTGGGGCTGCCCCTGATCCCTGCAGTGCCCAAGGCCAGGCTGGAGCAGCCTGGGACAGTGGGAGGGGTCCCTGCCATGGCCAGGATTTCCAGGAATATTTTGGGGATTTTGGTGCCTTTTCCAGGGAAAAAAATTTGTTCAGGAGTTTGGTGGGAATGGCATCATTTGGATTTAAGAATGACCAGGATTTCCAAGAATATTTTGGAGAGATTTTGTTGCTTTTTTCCAAGAGGAAAGTTCTCCAGAAGGTCCTAAGATTTCCAGGAATGTTTTGGAGGGATTTTGATGCTTTTTCCATGGAAAAAAACCAATCCAGAAGATTGCTGGGAATCCCATAATTCCATATAGATAACTAGAATTGTAGAGATTCCAAGAATGATTCTGGTTTTCCTGCTGATCCCGGGGTTTTTCCAGAGTTTCAGGTTTGGCCCTGAGATTGCCTACGTGGGAGCCACGATCCTGGATGTGTGCAAAAGGATCCGCAGCAAAACCCTGCTGGGAGGGAACCAAAGGGGTGAGCTGGGAATGGGGATTCCAGGGATCATTAATTAATTAATTATATTCAAGAAGAATATTAATTAATTCAATCTGGAATAATAATGATATTATATCCATATTATGTTATTTCCATATTATATCTATATTTCATCTATATTAAATTGTATTATTACCATATGTTATATTATTACCTTATATTATACTATATTATATTATTATATTATATATTATTATATTATATTACTACCATATTATATCTATATTTTATCTATATTATATTATTACCATATATTATATTATATTATTACCTTATATTATACTATATTATTACATATTAATATATTATATATTATTATATTATTCCCATATTATATATTATATTATTATTATTATTATTATTACTATTATTTTATATATTATTATATTATATCTATATTATATTATCACCATGTTATATCTTTATTATATTATTACCATATTATTACCATATTATACCTTATTATATATTATATTCTATATCATTATATTATTATAATATTATTATTTTTATTACTATGGTACATGTATTAATACAACAAATATTAATATAATATTTAACATTACTATAATATCAAATAGTATTATTATTAATGAATAAGTAATATTACTGAATTATATTAAATAATCTTATGTTAAGTAATATCATAGATAATAAATATAATTCAATTATTAATTTAACTTATTTATTTAATTACAAATTAGAAATATATTCATTACATTGGGAAATAATTAATTAATTGTAATAAATAATTATTTTAACAACCAGTATTAAATAATGCAATGGATGTACTTGAATATATTGTAAAATTTGAAAATGATGTTTGGAAATATATGTTCAATTCATTTCCTGAAAATAAATATTTTGTTAATTTCCTAAAGTTCCATTAATAATGGAAAATATTAAATTAATAACTGGGAATTCCAGCTGGGAGTGGCTGTGGATAACTGGGAATGCTGTGAGAAACTGGGAATTCCAGCTGGGAATGGCTGTGGGTAACTGGGAATTCTCCTGGGAATGCTGTAGGTAACTGGGAATTCCAGCTGGGAATGCTGTGTTTAACTGGGAATGCTGTGTTTAACTGGGAATTCCAGCTGGGAATGCTGTGTTTAACTGGGAATGCTGTGTTTAACTGGGAATTCCAGCTGGGAATGGCTGTGTTTAACTGGGAATGCTGTGTTTAACTGGGAATTCCAGCTGGGAATGCTGTGTTTAACTGGGAATGGCTGTGTTTATCTGGGAATTCCAGCTGGGAATGGCTGTGTTTAACTGGGAATGCTGTGTTTAACTGGGAATTCCAGCTGGGAATGCTGTGTTTAACTGGGAATGGCAATGTTTAACTGGGAATTCCAGCTGGGAATGCTGTGTTTAACTGGGAATGCTGTGTTTAACTGGGAATTCCAGCTGGGAATGCTGTGTTTAACTGGGAATGCTGTGTTTAACTGGGAATTCCAGCTGGGAATGCTGTGTTTAACTGGGAATGCTGTGTTTAACTGGGAATTCCAGCTGGGAATGCTGTGTTTAACTGGGAATGCTGTGTTTAACTGGGAATTCCAGCTGGGAATGGCTGTGTTTAACTGGGAATCTCTCCCCAGGGGACGTGAGGGGAGCCCGGCAGGGGAAGATGGCGCTGCTGTCCCGCAGCAACTGGAACGTGTTTGAGGACGCCGTGGAATTGTCTGGGAGAGACCCCCCGGCCAAAATCCACGTCATTGGGGTGAGGGGCACTGCACCCAGTCAAACTCCAAGGATTTCAAGGAATATTCCAGGAAAAAAAGGAATATTTTGTGCCCGGGGGTGCTGGTATTCTCCAGCCCTCGCAGGCCTTGTCCCATTTTGAGGCTTCTTTGTGCAGGCCTCAGTCCATTTTTGGGATAATTTGTCCCATTTTTATCAGAGATGGGGCAGGGAAAGAGGAATAGACACTTGGAACAGTTATTCCAAAGTTTTCAATGAATATTCCTGGAAAAAGCAGGAATTTTCAGGAAAAAGCAGGAATTTTTTATGGCCAGGGATGTTATTTAGAGCTGTTACTCCCCAAGCCTTTCAGGCCTCATCCTGTTTTTAGGATCGTTTTTCCCACTTTCATCAGGAATAGGGCAAGAAAAGAGGGATGGACAGCTGGAATAAAGAATTCCAAGGTTTTCAATGAATATTCCAGGAAAAAGGAGGAATTTTTTTTGTGGGCCAAGGATGATATTTGGAGCTGTTCCTCTCCAACCCTCACGGGCCTTGTCCCATTTTGAGGCTTCTTTGTGCAGGCCTCAATCCATTTTTGGGATAATTTGTCCCATTTTTATCAGAGATGGGGCAGGGAAAGAGGAATAGACACTTGGAACAAGTTATTCCAAGGTTTTCAATGAATATTCCTGGAAAAGCAGGAATTTTCAGGAAAAAGCAGGAATTTTTTGTGGCCAGAGATGTTATTTAGAGCTGTTACTCCCCAAGCCTTGCAGGCCTCAACCCATTTTTAGGATCGTTTTTCCCACTTTCATCAGGAATAGGGCAAGGAAAGAGGGATGGACAGCTGGAATAAAGAATTCCAAGGTTTTCAATGAATATTCCAGGAAAAAGCAGCAATTTTCTGTGGGCCAGGGATGATATTTGGAGCTGTTCCTCTCCAACCCTCACGGGCCTTGTCTCATTTTGAGGCTTCTTTGTGCAGGCCTCAATCCATTTTTGGGATAATTTGTCCCATTTTTATCAGGGATGGGGCAGGGAAAGAGGAATAGACACTTGGAACAAGTTATTCCAAGGTTTTCAATTAATATTCCTGGAAAAAGCAGGAATTTTTGGAAAAAAAAAAAGCAGGAATTTTTTGTGGCCAGGGATGTTCTTTCGAGCTGTTATTCCCCAAGCCTTGCAGGCCTCATCCCATTTTTGGGATAATTTGTCCCATTTTTATCAGGGATGGGGCAAGGAAAGAGGGATGGACAGCTGGAATAAAGAATTCCAAGGTTTTCAATAAATATTTCAGCAAAAAGCAGCAATTTTCAGGAAAAAGAAGGATTTTTTTGTTTATTTAGAGCTGTTCCTCTCCAAGCCTTGCAGGCCTCATCCCATTTTTAGGATTATTTTTTCCATTTTTATCAGGGATGGGGCAGGAAAACAATAAAATTGGTGGAATTTGGAGAGGTTTGGAGCCTGATTTGGGGAATTTTAACAGGTTTGGAGCCTGATCCTTGGGAATTTTAGGCTGATATTTCAAATTTTCCATCTTTTTCCCACCCAAATTCCAGTTCAAGGAGGGATTGAAGTGCTCAGGATTAAAAATCTTCTGCAGTTTGGAATAAATGAAATTTATAAACACAGTACATTTATTATTTTTATTTTATGTTATTTCATTTTTTAACAGCTTATTCATAAATAATTTTTTATAAATAAATACATAAATAAAACCTATAAATATATAAAATTTAAATATATTAATAAATACATGTAAAAATAATACATAAATAAAATGTGGTTTATAAATAAATTTTATAAATACATTTTTCTTCTTTTTAGGGGTTGGAGAAATTTGGCCTGAGCAAAATTTATGACATTTGGAAGCTCAGCTTGCCTGCAGATGTCAGGCAAAACTGTGAGTATTCCCTCATCCTTCTTTTTTCCAGAATTTTTTTAGATTTTGCTGGAAATAAAAACCCTTTAAATTATGTAATATAATAATAATAACGATAACAATTTAATATCTAATAATAACATATAATTTGTGTTTTATATGTAATTTTATATGATACATTATAGATATTATATAATTATATATTATAATTTAATAATTGACCCCCATTAATTTTATATTTTCTAATTAATTTTTTGGTTGAAACCTCATTTTTTAATGGTTTTATCATGGGCTGGGCTATTTTGGCTGCTTAATTCCAGAAATCCCAAAATTTGGGAATTTTTGTCAGGCATCTTTTCCCAGGTTTCCACAGTGATTCCTTATTTTCAGTGTAAGTAAACCCAGAATTTGGGATATTTTTCCCAAAATTTTTCAAATTTTCAAATTTTTAAAATTGATTTTTACCCTTCCCTGGATTGTTTTGCGTGTAAAGCTCCATTTTTAAAATTTCATTTAAAATATGGCATAAAATTCAGATAAAATTCAGGATTTCCTTTAAAATATGGAATAAAGTTCAGGAAAAAATTCAGAATTTCCTTTCAAAAAAAGAATAAAATTCAGGATAAAATCCAGGATTTCGTTTAAAACACGGAATAAAATTCAGGATAAAAGTTTGGGATTTCCTTTAAATTCAGAATAAAATTCAGGTTCAAAATTAAGGATTTCCTTTTAAATTCAGGATAAAATTCAGGATTTCCTTCAAAATACAGAGTAAAATTCAGGATAAGATTCAGGATTTCCTTTAAAACGTGGAATAAAATTCAGAATACAATTCAGGATTTCCTTTAAAATATGGAGTAAAATTCAGGAAAAAATTCAGGATTTTCTTTAAAATATGGAATAAAATTCAGGAAAAATTTCAGGATAAAATTCAGGATTTCCTTTAAAATACAGGATAAAATTCAGGATTTCCTTTATAGTATGGAATAAAATTCAGGGTTTCCTTTAAAATACGGAATAAAATTAAAGATTTCCTTTAAAATACCAGAATAAAATTCAGGATTAAAATTAAGGATTTCCTTTAAAATACCAGAATAAAATTCAGGGTAAAATTCAGGATTTCCTTTAAAATACGGAATAAAATTCAGTAGAAATTCAGGATAAAATTCAGGATTTTCTTTAAAATATGGAATAAAATTCAGGAAAAAATTCAGGATAAAATTCAGGATTTCCTTTAAAATATGGAATAAAATTCAGGAAAAATTTCAGGATAAAATTCAGGATTTCCTTTAAAATATGGAATAAAATTCAGTAGAAATTCAGGATAAAAATCAGGATTTCCTTTAAAATTTTGAGTAAAATTCAGGAAAAATTTCAGGATAAAATTCAGGATTTCCTTCATAGTATGGAATAAAATTCAGGGTTTCCTTTAAAATATGGAATAAAATTCAGGATTAAAATTAAGGATTTCCTTTAAAATACGGAGTAAAATTCAGGAAAAAATTCAGGATAAAATTCAGGGTTTCCTTTAAAATAACAAAATAAAATTCAGGATAAAATTCAGGATTTCCTTTAAAATATGGAATAAAATTAAGGATTTCCTTTAAAATACAGAATAAAATTCAGTAGAAATTCAGGATAAAATTCATTATTTCCTTTAAAATATGGAGTAAAAATCAGGAAAAAATTCAGGATAAAATTCAGGATTTCCTTTAAAATATGGAGTAAAATTCAGGATAAAATTCAGGATAAAATTCAGGATTTCTTTTAAAATATGGAATAAAATTCAGGAAAAATTTCAGGATAAAATTCAGGATTTCCTTTATAGTATGGAATAAAATTCAGGATTTCCTTTAAAATACAGAATAAAATTCAGGATTAAAATTTAGAATTTCCTTTAAAATACAGAATAAAATTCAGGATAAAAATCAGGATTTCCTTTAAAATATGGGAGTAAAAAATCAGGAAAAAATTCAGGATAAAAATCATCCCTTTAAAATCCAGCAGCAACACATGAGATTTTTAATGGAAACAACAAAAGACTCCCCACTTTTCCACAAACATTTGATTACATGAATGTAATTCCCACTTTTTTGTGATGAGAACTCCTGGCAAAATTTCTTCAGCAGCTGGAAAACGAGGGAAACCAATACAGGATTGAAAAATCTTAATAAAACCTCCAATAAAAATGAAAAATAAATGAAATAAATCCTTCCTCCCTGGCAGCAAAGCTGGAGATTGAGGATTGAAAAATCTCAATAAAACCTCAAATAAAAATGAAAAATAAATGAAATAAATCCTTCCTCCCTGGCAGCAAAGCTGGAGATTGAGGATTGAAAAATCTCAATAAAACCTCAAATAAAAATGAAAAATAAATGAAATAGATCCTTCCTCCCTGGCAGCAAAGCTGGAGATTGAGGATCCCTTCATCAGGAGATGGGCAGAGTGTGAGGGCCTGGCGGGGCTCAGGGAATAAAGAATGAAAAATAAATGAAATAAATCTTTCCTCCCTGGCAGCAAAGGTGGAGACTGAGGATTGAAAAACTTTAATAAAATCTCGAATAAAAATTAAAAATAAATGAAATAGATCCTTCCTCCCTGGCAGCAAAGCTGGACATTGAGGATCCGTTCATCAGGAGATGGGCAGAGTGTGAGGGCCTGGCAGGGCTCAGGGAATAAAAAATTAAAAATAAATTAAATAAATCATTCCTCCCTGGCAGCAAAGCTGGAGATCGAGGATTGAAAAACCTTAATAAAACCTCGAATAAAAACGAAAAATAAATGAAATAAATCCTTCCTCCCTGGCAGCAAAGCTGGAGATTGAGGATTGAAAAACCTTAATAAAACCTCGAATAAAAATGAAAAATAAATGAAATAAATCTTTCCTTCCTGGCAGCAAAGCTGGAGATTGAGGATCCGTTCATCAGGAGATGGGCAGAGCGTGAGGGCCTGGCGGGGCTCAGGGAATAAAAAATGAAAAATAAATGAAATAAATCCTTCCTCCCTGGCAGCAAAGCTGGAGATAAACCTTAATAAAACCTCGAATAAAAATGAAAATAAATGAAATAAATCTTTCCTCCCTGGCAGCAAAGCTGGAGATTGAGGATCCCTTCGTCAGGAGATGGGCAGACTCTGAGGGCCTGGCGGGGCTCAGGGAGTACGCGGCACACGTGGACGACAGAGAGCTGGAGGTGAAGATCTCCATCGTGGAGAAGTACAGGGACAGAATCCCAGAGCTGGTCACCAGGATCAGGGCCAGCCACACATCCCAGGAGGCCCTGGCAGGTGAGTCCATGTCCCAGGGGAAAATTGGGATGGTTTTCCATCCTGGGAAAAGGATTAGGCCTTTGGGTTGGGTTTTTAGGGAGAATGGTGGTGGGATGGGAGGGTTTGGGGTTGGGATGGTTCTGCTCTGGAGGCAGCTTGGAGAGCTGGGAGTGTTCTACTGGAGAGGGGTCCAGGGAGAGCTTCCAGCACATTCCAGGCCTGCAGGGGCTGCAGGAGAGCTGCAGAGGGACTGGGGACAAGGCCTGCAGGGACAGCAGCCAGGGAATGGCTCCCAGTGCCAGAGGGCAGCCATGGATGGGATCTTGGCAATGAGGAATTCCTGGCTGGGCTGGAATTGCCAGAGCAGCTGGGGCTGCCCCTGATCCCTGCAATGGCCAAGGAAGGGTTGGAGCAGCCTGGGATGGTGGGGCTGCAATGGGATGGGCTTGAAGGTCCCTTCCCACCCAAACCATTCTGGGATTTGGGACACTCAGAATCCATCCCCAGGGATTTTGATGCAAGTTGGGGATGGCAAAGGGAAGGGAGACCCTTCCTGGAGCCCTGAGATTCCCAGTGAAGCCCCCGGATCCCAAAATTCCTTCCCAGAGAGGAGTCGGGGTGGGGATGGATCCAATGCCAGGCTGGGAGAGCTGGGAATGGAGGGAATTCCCTGGAGAGGGAGACTGGGCTGGGATTTTGGGAAGGGATTCCCAGAGCAGCTGGGGCTGCCCCTGATCCCTGCAATGCCCAAGGCCAGGCTGGGCACTGGGGTAGTAGAAAGTGGAGCCCTTCCCATTTAGGATTCCTGTTGAAATTTGGGGAAAGAAAATTCCTGAAATACTGAGCATTCCTGTTTGGGATTGTGGCTGGAGCACCAACCAGGAATCTCCCTTGGTACAAATTCCCTCCATCCACCCTGATCCCCCCAGAGGAGCTTGGCTTCTGATTTAGCTCTGGGAGAAGGGGAGTGGATGCAGAACGAAATGAATCAAAAATTCCCATTATTTTTGCCAAGACTGATCCTTTTTCCTTATTTTTCTCAGATTTTCTCATCGGGACCGTGCACCAAGCCAAGGGCCTGGAGTTCGACACCGTTTGTGTCGCGGATGATTTTGTGCAAATCCCTTCTGTCAGTGGGGCCTTCCTGAGGAGAATGAACATTGCTCTTGGTGAGGGGAGACACCAAAAATGGGAAAGGAAAGTGTGGTGAGGGGCTGGAGAGGGGGAATGGAGCTGGGAAGGGAATGGAGGGGCTGAGGGAGCTGGGAAGGGTCTGGAGGGGCTGAGGGAGCTGGGGAGGGCCTGGAGGGGCTGAGGGGGGAGATTGGAAGGGTCTGGAGGGGCTGAGGGAGCTGGGAAGGGAATGGAGAGGCTGAGGGAGCTGGGAAGGGTCTGGAGAACCAGGAGGGGCTGAGGGAGCTGGGAAGGGGCTGAGCCTGGAGCAAAGGAGGCTCAGGGGGCCCTGGTGGCTCTGCACAAGTCCCTGCCAGGAGGGGACAGTGCAGGGAACAGGGACAGGAGCAGAGGGAACGGCCTCAGGCTGGGCTGGGCAGCTCAGGGGGGATTTTGGGGAAATTCCTTCATGGAAGGGATTGAGTCCCCATTCCTGCAGGGATTTCAATCCCTGTGGATGTGGCACCTGGGCACATGGGTGACCCTGGCAGTGCTGGGAATGGCTGGATTCCATTCTAGGAATCTTTCCCTGATTCCCAAGCATTCCCTGGCTCCAGCAATGCCATCCCAGCAAAGCAGGACTGGATAAACCATTCCCATCCCAGCAATCCCATCCCAAGCTGGATAAACCATTCCCATCCCAGCAATCCCATCCCAAGGCTGGATAAACCATTCCCATGGGGTTGGTGTGGGAGGCTGAGCCAGGTCAGGGGTGCCCAGGGCTGATTCCAGCTGGGAATTCTGGGCTCTGGAGCAGCTCAACATTCCCTCTTCCCATTGTTGATCCCTCCAGCTGTGCCAGGGGAGGTTTGGTTTGGATTTTAGAGAACATTTCTTCATGGAACTGCCCAGGGCAGGGTGCAGTCCCCATCCCTGCAGGGATTTAAAGCCCTGTGGATGTGGCACTTGGGGACATGGGTGACCCTGGCAGTGCTGGGAATGGTTGGACTCCATGTCTTAGAGGCCTTTCCCAACTTCAATAATTCCATGATTCCATGATCTTGTCTCCAAACAGAACAAGCAAAAGAAAGGTCAGGTCTTTATTTTTTTCTGTACCTATTTTTAGGGCCCTCCCAGTGATTTTTCCCATGAAAACACTTCCCCCTCCTCATTCTCCTGCACACCTTTTCCAGCTCTGTGGATTCTGCTATTCCATGAATATTCCCACAGCCAAGCCCACTCCAGCCTTGGGAAGCCACTGCTGCCCTGAGGCTCCTGGCCTGGAGTTTCTCCCTTCCCAGTGAATTCCCAGAGGGAATCCAGGGGCTGGGAAGCTCCTCCAGAGCCCAGCCTGGCCTCCAAACAGAAAAACTCCAATCTGGGAGTGGCTTCTCCAGGCATACAGAGTGGAGGGAGAAACGTGGGATGAGGCAGGAGCTGCAAACACAAATTCCTGCTTTCCCAGAGAAACCCCAGTGTCCTTCCAGAACTGGATCCTGGAATGGTTTTGGCTTGGAAGGGACCTTGGAGCCCATCCAATCCCATGGGCACTGACACCTTCCATTATCCCAGGCTGCCCCAAGCCTCATCCTGCTTGAAGCATTCTTTTCCAGCCTCAATAATTTGGGAATTCTGTGCTCATACCCCCATGAGAATGCCCAGAGCATCCAGGTTATCCAGGGAATGAGCCCCTGGATAAGAGGGAACAGCCTCAGCCTGGGCCAGGGCAGGTTGGGATTGGATTTTTGGGAATTTCTCCATGGAAAGGAGCCTCCAGCCATCCCAAATCCCTCCAGGATTTGTTTTCCTCCTCCTCCTGTCAGGACAAGCAGGAGTGGGAATGTCCCAGGTCTCCCTCCAGCTTTCCATGGAGACGGAGCCTCAAATCCTGAGCAGGAAGAAAATCAGGATCAGATTCCCACCCCAACCACATCCAGCAGCACAAAATACCAGAGATCCATCCCAAATGGAATCCTGGAGTGGTTGGGGTGGGAAGGAAGCTCCGAGCTCATTCTGGGGACTCTGGTTGAAGCACTGGAAGGAGCACAGGGAGCTGCTCACCCCTCATGGATTGTCCCTCCTCCCTCCCAGACAGGACCCCTGAGGACGAGTGGAACCTGCTCTACGTGGCTGTGACCAGGGCCAAGAAATGCCTGCTGATGTCCAAATCCCTGGAAAACCTTTTATCTCTGGCTGGAGTGAGTGAAACCTTCCCAGGGCAAGGGAATCCTGCTGTGGGGTGATTCAGGGCACCAAAGGATTCTCCTGAGATCCATCCTGATCCTGGGATTCGTGCCATGGACTGCTCCTGGTGCTGGCAGGACCTTCCTTTTCCCCTTTTCTTTTCCCCCTTCTCTTTTCCCCCCTTCTCTTTTCCTCCCTTCTCTTTTCCCCCCTTTTCTTTTCCCCCTTCTCTTTTTCCCCCTTCTCTTTTTCCCCCTTTTCTTTTCCCCCCTTTTCTTTTCCCCCTTTTCTTTCCCCCCTTTTCTTTCCCCCCTTCCTTTTCCCCCCTTTTCTTTCCCCCCTTTTCTTTCCCCCCTTTTCTTTCCCCCCTTTTCTTTCCCCCCTTCCTTTTCCCCCCTTCCTTTTCCCCCCTTCCTTTTCCCCCCTTCCTTTATTCCCCCTTCCTTCCTTTCCCTCCTGCCATTGGTTTCTGCTGGAGCTTTTTCACCACCAGGAATTTGGGGTTTTGTTCCTTCTTTAAATCCCACCGTGTTCCAAGTCTCTTCCTTAGGGGCTAAAAACATTATGGACCAACGTTCAGCTTCCCTCAGCTGCCTCTGAGGGGTGCAATTCCCTTTTTTCTGTGTTTCCTAGGAGCGTTTCCTCCGGGTGGAGCTGCTGAGTGAGGCTGGGAAGGACAAGGATGGAGCTGCTGTTGCTTGTTGTGTGTCAGGATGCACAAATTCCCTGGCAGTCACCTCTGGGCTGGTGGTGAAGAAGCTCCCGTTGACTCACGTACGTCCCTTCCCTGGGATTTGGGATTTGGATCCTTCCTGAGCCATTCCAGTCCCTGTTCTGAGCAGGGATCTCAGCTCCCCATCCAATTCCTCGTGCTCACAACCATGGCTGAACTCCAAGGGGAATTCCAGGTCGTGTTGCACTTCCCACAAATCCACCCCATCCCAAAGATCCCATCCGAGCCCTCAGGTGGGTCCAGCTCTGGGGTTTTGCTGTGTCAGATCCCACTGTGACCCTTGGAGCCCATGGAATATCCAGGTGGGGCTGGCCCAGCCCCCTGGCCCAGGACAATCCAACCTTTGGGGCCAGGCCTGGCTTTGGTCCCCCCTGGATCCTGGGCAGAGGGGCCGGGCAGGCCGAGCTGCGCAGGGAGCACGAGGGCACTCTGGGAGCTCCATGGCCAGGACAGGGCCAGGACAGGGGGGAACAGCCCCAGGCTGGCCCAGGGAGCTCCAGGGGGGACCCTGGGGACAATTCCCTCATGGAAAGGGCTCCCAGTGATGGCAGTGGCTGCCCAAGGCAGGGCTGGGATTCCCATTCCTGGAGGGGTTTCAGAGCCCTGTGGATGTGGCACTTGGGGATGGGGCTGGCATGGCTCAGGTTTGGCTTTTCTGTTTTTCCCATTCTGAGCTGCTTTAGTGTGAGGGTCTGGGCTCCATATTATGGGATGGTGAGCTCTGTGCACAGAGCAGGGAGACAAAACAATTCCTGCTCCAGCTGGGCACCAAGGACAAATGATCCAAATCTCAGCCCAGGAGCACAAACCCCGTGGGCTGCAGAGAGAAAAACAAGCAGGGTGGGACTGCCTGGGCTAAAGCTGGGATGGAACAATGAACTGCAAGATGCAAATGGAGCAGAACTGATCCCAGGGACAGAGCCCGGGAGCGCTCGTGCATTTTGGGGCCATTTGGGTTCATCTTGGGTGCATTTTGGGGCCATTTGGGTTCATCTTGGGTTCATTTTGGGGCCATTTGGGTTCATCTTGGGTTCATTTGGGGGCCATTTGGGTTCATCTTGGGTTCATTTGGGGGCCATTTGGGTTCATCTTGGGTTCATTTTGGGTTCATCTTGGGTGCAGCCCTGGCTGGGCTCTGGTGCTGCCCAAGGTGCATCCATGCAGGAGATCCTTTCCATAAATCCCTGCTTCATTCTGGAGCTCTGCCCAGCCTCTGCTCTAGCTCAGCCTTCTCAAGGCATCAGTTCTCCTTGGAATAGCTGGACTTGATATCCTTAAAGATCTTTTCCAACCATTCCATGAATCTGTGTGAGATTTCCTTGCTTTGGGCACATCATGGCTCCCTTCCCAGGATTGTGGCAGAGCTGGGAAAGCTGAGGTTGTGTTCCTGCAGCTTCCTCTTCCCTGAAATCTCCTCTTTTCCTCCCACAGAGCGACAGCAGCCAGGATCCAGGGGGATTCCTTTGCCAGGCTTGCACCTGGCTGTTCTTTGGCTCCCTGACTCCACTCACCTCTTACCCAGCGATCCAGTAGGAGCCCCTGCAGCTCTGACAAAGCCCTCCAGCTTCCCAGAGCTGTCCTGCATGTGGGACAAATCCTCTTGGCACATTCCAGCTCCAAAATCAAGTGGATATTGGACAGGATTTCAGCCCAGCTCCAATTCCAGGTGGATGCTGGGGCAGGATGTTCCCAGCTGCAAATTCCAGGTGGATGTTGGACAGGATTTCAGCCCAGCTGCAAATTCCAGGTGGATGTTGGAGCAGGATTTTCCCAGCTCCAGCATCAGGTGGATATTGGAGCAGGATGTTCCCAGCTCCAAATTCCAGGTGGATATTGGAGCAGGATTTCAGCCCAGCTGCAAATTCCAGGGAGATGTTGGACAGGATTTCAGCCCAGCTCCAGAATCAGGTGGATGCTGGAGCAGGATGTTCCCAGCTCCAAATTCCAGGGGGATGCTGGACAGGATTCCAGCCCAGCTCCAAATTCAGGCAGATGTTGGATCAGGATGTTCCCAGCTCAGAATCAGGTGGATGTTGGATCAGGATGTTCCCAGCTCCAGAGGGATTTCCAGGCTCCCTGGGGACAATGTGATGCCTTTCCTCCAGCCCTGCCTCATCCTCCAGGAGTTTGGGAATGGGATATCCAGAGTAATCTGCACTTTAGGAATGGATCAGCCAGAGCAGGGTTCATTCTGGAACATTCCTTCTCTTCCTCCTGTCACCAGTGTCCAAACTTCCTGAATATTTGATCATTCCTGGAAATCCCTCTGACCCACTGGAGAAAGAGGAAACACAATGCTGGAAGCTATCCAAAGAAAGTTCATTTCTGTAAAATGAATTATTCCTGTCCAGCCATGGGAGGAAATCATAAATCTCTCTCAGTTCATTCATTTTCCATCCTCACAGCCAAGGGGTTTCCCTGGATTCTTTC
Organism: Setophaga petechia; assembly: GCA_024362935.1. NCBI lineage: Eukaryota > Metazoa > Chordata > Aves > Passeriformes > Parulidae > Setophaga > Setophaga petechia. Next base: position 387,062 of record JANCRA010000182.1, on the reverse strand, counting down.
CCTTCTCCCTGCAGCCAACCAGGAAGGAAGAAATGAGGCAGCAGCAGCAAAATTCCTTTGGATTGGTTCCAGCCAGACTCGGGGACAAACTGGAGAGGGATTTCCAATCCTAAAATTAAATGTGTAGCCAAGAAAAGCCTTAACACTTCCTCTGTGTCTCTTGCCTGCCCTTAAATACCTTTATTTCCCAGGAATGCTCAGGTGCATCACACTCTGTGCCTTGTGCCACAATTCCAGAGCCTGGGCCACAGGAAATCCAAACTGAAAGTGGTTTAAGGAATCTGTCCTGGAGCTGTGGGCTGTGCCTGCTGCAGGGATCTCAGACATCCTGCTTTGCTCCATTCATGGAGCTGCTTCCCTCCCTCTCCTTTCACTTTCAGAGCTGCCTCCAGGGATGCATTCCCAGCAAAGCCGTGGATGTGGATGGAAGCACAAAGCCTGGAGCAGGCAGTGGATCAGGCACCTGCAGTGCTCCCTCCCAGCCTCTCACAGGGATGTGCCCAGTGCCTGGCACAGATCCTGGATCAGAGGCACAAACAGGACAAACCAGGAGAAGCCATGGAATTCCAGCTGCTGGATCCCTGCAGCTTCCCAAGCTTTTTGAGACCTGGCAGCTCCAGAGGATGGGATTGACCCCTTCATTTCCGTGGTGTCCTGTGGGAATGTCCTTGGTGCTGTGGGCATGGATTCATCCCAATCCAGTCCTTCCCATCCAGTTAAAGAACTCACTGCTGTGTTATCTTTGATATAAAATATATTTATTTATACATAAAAATAAAGAGCTGCCTTTTCCATAGTGTAAGGAAACAAGAAGTGGATAAAACCTGGATAAGGAAACAAGAAGTGGATAAAACCTGGATAAAGAAACAAGGGGATAAAACCTGCTGATGGATAAAGGGAAAACACACAAAGGAAAATATTCCCAAAATTGTGTTATTTGGTCCTTGATGGTGTCTGTAGAGAGACTGCTCCAGCTTGGATTCCCCTGAGCTGCTGGGGATCAGGATCCAGGGCTGGCAGTGCTTCCAAAGGATCCCTGAGCTCTCTCTGGGCTGGGATGGGCCCAACACCTTGGGCTCTGCCTCAGTGGCTGCAAGAGAGCAGGAAAGGGATGAGGGTGTGGGGAAATGCTTGGCTGGGTCCCTCTGAGTTCCTGGGATTTGGGGACAAAGCTGGGAAAAGGATGAGGATGTGGGGAAATGCTTGGCTGGGTCCCTCCATCCATTTTCTGGGATTTGGGACAAAGCTGGGAAAGGGATGAGGATGTGTGGAAATGCCTGGCTGGTCCTCTCTCAGTCTCGTTCCTGGGATTTGGGGACAAAGCTGGGAAAAGGATGAGGGTGTGGGGAAATGCTTGCCTGGGTCCCTTTCCATCCATTTTCTGGGATTTGGGGACAAAGCCAGGAAAGGGATGAGGATATGGGGAAATGCTTGGCTGGGTCTCTCCATCCATTTTCTGGGATTTGGGGCAATTTGTGGACAAAGCCAGGAAAGGAATGAAGATGTGGGGAAATGCTTGGCTGGGTCCCTCCATCCATTTTCTGGGATTTGGGACAAAGCCAGGAAAGGGATGAGCATGTGGGGAAATGCATGGCTGGGTCCCTCTGAGTCTCATTCCTGGGATTTGGGGACAAAGCTGGGAAAAGGATGAGGATATGGGGAAATGCTTGGCTGGGTCCCTCCATCCATTTTCTGGGATTTGGGGCAATTTGTGGACAAAGCCAGGAAAGGGATGAGGATGTGGGGAAATGCTTGGCTGGGTGCTCTCCATCCGTTTTCTGGGATTTGGGGACAAAGCTGGAAAGGGATGGCACAGGTATCCAGCTAATCCAACTCTATCCATGCTCCTGGACAGGGAATGGGAATTACCTGGGGCAGGGCAGCTCAGCTTCATCCCAAACCCCATCCCAACATCCCAACCCTCTCTCTTACCCACCACCAGCATCCCCAGGGCCAAGTCCCCCAAATCCCAGCTCCCAGTGCAGGACACCCACCCACCTTTGGGATCATCCATGAGATCATCCATGGGATCATCCATGTTCAGGCCAGGAAGAGCAGCCTGGCTGCTCCATGTGCTGTGCCACCCCTCAGGGAAGCATCCAGAATTCCAACCTCCAGCATCCCTCGGCATGGTGGGTGTGCCCAGTGTCCCCAGGGTGGGTGCTCAGCCCGTGGGGACGATGACAGGAGGTGGCACCTCCTCGTTCCCAGAGGGAATTCCCTCCATGGGAATGTCAGTCTCTGTCACTGCATAGCCCTGCCTGGTGCATCTGTGGGGGGAAGAGGAGCATCAGTGGCATCCCAAGGCTTTTCTTTGGAAAGCACAGGAGCCTTGGAAAACTCATTCCTGCCGTTTGGCACTTACTTCCTCCTCCTCCTCCTCCTCCTCCAGCAGCAGACGGCTGCAATTGCGATGGCCAGCAGCACCAGGAGCCCTGTGGGATGGACACTGGGGTGAGGAGCATCTCCCAACCCATGGCTGAGGAATTCCACCAGAACAGCTCCATGAGGAGCCAGAACCACTCCAGGCACCATCACAAGATCCCTCCCCACCCCTGGAGGGAGGGAATTGGGAATTCTTCTTTCCAGGAAGAAATTTGGGTGCTGAATCCTTCACCACTCAGTGGCATTCCTACTGGCCATGGAATAAAGCTCCCACAGCCCCCAAAAGGGATTTTAAACTTAAAAAAAATTGAAATAAGCCCCTGTTTCCCAAAGACTTTTTTTCCCCCCAGCTTACCAACAGAAGAGGCCACGGACTGGATGGAAACTGGAAAAGAGGAGAGAAAAGGAAATTTTGAGCTGCAAAGGTAGGAAAGGGATGGATGCTGGGAGGAGCCTCACTAAAAAGGAGGCTGGAGAGAAGGAAAAGTTCCATTGGAAAAGCAAGAGAGCCTTTGTGGATGGAACAGGCCCCAGGGGAGGTTGGTGTTCCCTTGGGAATCGGCCCAACCTGCAGCATAATCCATGGGCGGGATGGGCAGCGGGGTTGTCCCCTCTCCCAGCGTGGATGTGTCCAGTGTTGGGACCATCTCTGGTGGCCTGGATCCATCTGGTGCTGGCCCATCAGGTGGAGAGGGGCTGGAATTCGGGCTGGCACTGGTGGTTCCTGCTGGGCAAACAGTGGGAAATGTTTAAATTCCCAAAACCAAAAGTGGCGCCGTTATTTCCGTGCCCTCATCCAGCAGCCACAGAACGCTGGGATTTCACCCCAGGGGTGGATCTGATCCCAGCACAGGAATGTTGTGGTTCCCAGACCCTGGGAGCTGTGGCTTTGCCATGGCCAGGGCAGCTCCAAACCCAATCCCAATCCTGTTCCTCACCCCTCTGGGTCGTGCTCGCCGGGCCGGGCGTTTCCCTGGAAAGAGCCGGATCTCCTTTGGGAAAACACAACAGGGAGACACCATCAGCTGGGAAATGAACTCTCCAAGTGGTTTGGTAAATTGGAGAGTCAAAATTACTTTATCCAACATTGAGATCTGGGGGAAATTCCAGAAATTCCAAAACATGGATGTTTGTTGTCAAATTTTAACAATTTTTATATTTTAGCAAAACAAGGAATTAATGCTCACTGCCTTCAAGTCACTAATTACCATTCTATCTTCTACTGATTAATAATTTGTCCCTTTTTAATTATTCTAGTTAATTTATACTTTCATATCCATATTTTTAATTATGTTTTCCCACATTGGGCACCTCTGGTTTATGCAAAGTCTCTTTGCGGTTTATAAACTCCGCGTTCCTCCTGGTGTTCCATCCTCAACAACAAATTCCTCTCCCAGGTTTTAACTTCCTCCCCAGATCTGGGAGCACTGAAGGATGCAAGGCCCTAAACTTTTGTTTTCCCAAACCACTATCCATTAGGAATTCCACAGATTAAACTCCTCTCCATAATTCCCCCATTTCTGATTCTTTTGGAAGAAACACAACTCGGGTGGCGCTCGCGTTTCTTCCCATCCTCCTGTTTGGAGGTGTCCCAGCTCCTGGGTTCCCCTGAGGACTTACGGATGCACTGGAGGGTGGGGTCGGTCCAGCGGGGCTCGGAGCCCTTCCAGAGGATGCACTGGATGAGGCTGGAGGTCCCAGCTTTCCGTTTGTAGCCGGGGTTGCAGGAGTAGCGCAGGCGCGAGTTCAGCTCCGTGCGATTGCCGGCGTCGATGCGAGCGTTGGCCACGGCCTTGGGGTGGCTGCAGTGCACTGGGGTGGGGAGAAAACAGCTGGAATCACAACAGGGAGATCAGGAAACCTCTGGCTTTTTGTGCTGGGCAATTCCCCACTCCTCATCCCTGGAAGTGTCCAAGGATGGGCTGGATGGGGCTTGGAGCAGCCTGGGATAGAGGAAGGTGTTCCTGTCCGTGGTGGAACATGGAATGAGGTGATCCCTAAATTCCCTTCCAACCCAAACCTTTCCATGATGCTAGAAAATCCTGCCTGGAGGTGGATATAGGGATTTATCCGGCCTGCAAAAATAAAGGGACCCTGTGCCTGACACAGGGGATGGAGAAAGGGGAAATATTCCCAGCATTTTTGGGATCACTTGTAGCAGCTCCTCCAGAGGCTGGAGAAAGGGAAAACTCCACTTTCAGCATGTTTGTAGTCACTTGTAGCAGCTCCTCCAGCCAGCGAGGAATTTTTATGGAATTCCATCCCCTTGCAGTGACTGTCCCAGACCAGCAGCCCCAGCTGCCTCCAGCTGCTGAATTCCAGCTGTGGTCACTGCCCCCATCCTTCTCCACTCATTTTGCAGCTGAACATGAAAAATTCCAGCTGCTGGTGAGTGCTCCAGCCTCTTCCCAGGAGTTTTTCCCCTCTGGAAGGTGGCAGCTGAAATCCAAGTATCCCAGACAGAGGGACAACAGTGGATTTTGAGTTGTGGCTTTGCTTTTCTCCAAACGAGCTCCTGCTTCCCCTTCAGCCTCAGGATGAGCTCGGTTCCGTAGCAGGGTGATGAAATTTCCCATCTTTTCTGGTACAAAGGGCAAAATTTCCTTGTTGCTCCAAAGCTGTGCCGGCACCTGGATCCCTGTGGTGGTGTGGGAACATCTTATCCATGATCCTGGCTGCTGGAAGCTCCCTGATCCCAGTGGGAGCAGCACAGAGAGATGGAGAGATGTACAATGGGAATAACACAAAATGCAGCTGGGATGGAGCCATGGATGGCCAGGGTGGGATGGATGAGCAGGAGGGAGCAGTGGATATCTGGGATGGGATGGATGAGCAGGATGGAGCATTGGGGATATCTGGGATGGGATGCACAGATGGGATGGATAAGTAGGAGGGAGTGGTGGAGATATCTGGGATGGGATGGATGAGCAGGATGGAGCATTGGAGATCCCTGGGATGGGATGGATGAGCAGAATGGAGCATTGGGGATATCTGGGATGGGATGCACAGATGGGATGGATAAGTAGGAGGGAATGGTGGATATCTGGGATGGGATAGATGAGCAGGAGGGAGCATTGGAGATATCTGGGATGGGATGGATGAGCAGGATGGAGTGGTGGAGATACCTGGGATGGGATGCACAGATGAGATGGATCCATGCAGGGCTGGGATGGGAAGTAGGGACAGGATGGAATGATGGATATCTGGGAAATAGGAATGATGGATATCTGGGATGGGAAGGAAGGATAGAATGGGATGATGGATATCTGGGATGGGAAGGAAGGATAGAATGGGATGATGGATATCTGGGAAATAGGAATGATGGATATCTGGGATGGGAAGCATGGATAGGATGCAATGATGGATATCTGGGATGGGAAGGAAGGATGGAATGGGATGATGGATATCTGGGATGGGAAGCAGGGATAGGATGGAATGATGGATATCTGGGTTGGGAAGCAGGGATAGGATGGAATGAGGCATGGCCAGGCTGGATGGATGAATTGGTGCCTGCCGTGGATGGAACCATGTCCAGCTGGGATGGAGCAGTGTCCAGCCAGGAGGAACACAGAGCTGGGCTGGGATCATCATGGAATAGAGATGGAAGAACAGTGGGACTGGGAATGCCATGGCAGGGGGACAGGAGCACACAGGGATGGGAATGTGCCAGTGACAGGGAGAGGAATGTGATGGCAGCAGGGATGGGAGCAGGATGGGGATGGGAGCAGGATGGGGATGGGAGCAGGATGGGGATGGGAGCAGGATGGGGATGGGAACAAGATGGGAATGGGAACAGGATGGAGATGGGAACAGGATGGGGATGGGAACAGGATGGGGATGGGAGCAGGATGGGAATGGGAACAGTAGGGATGTGAGCAGGATGGGAATAGGAGCACAATGGGGATAGAAACAGTAGGAATGGGAACACGGGGTTGGAAGCACAGTGGGCATGGGAACATGACAGAAACAGAGGGGATGGGAGCAGGGTGGGGAACTGGAAACAGTGGGGATGGGAACAGAATGGGGAACTGGAAATCGTGGGAATGGGAGCGGAATGGGAACAGAATGGGGAACTGGAAACACTGGGGATGGAGCAGGATGGGAAGGGGACAGTGGCACAGCAGCAGTGGGGACAGGAACACAGTGTGTACCCACAGCACCCAAAACATCCAGAGATAAAAATCTCCATCCTGAAAAACTCCTGGCCCAATTTGTGGTGCATCCCCAGAACATGCCAGGAGGAATCTGCTCCGTTTCAGCCCAGGTGGATCTGGGTGTGATCCTGGCCAGTGTGCCCAGAGGACACGAGTGACATGGGGACATGGTGTGCTCAGCGCAGCAGCTCTTGGTCTCCTCTCAAGATGTGGGTGAAATTCCTGGAATCAGCAGTTCTTGGAACCAGGAAATGCCTGCCTGAAGATGTTTCACAACAGTGTCAAACTCACCAGACCTGGCACTGTGCCTTCAGCCACTGAAAAACCCTCCGGGAGCCAGCTGAGCCTCCCAAGGGAGCACTGCAGGAAATTCAGCCAGAAACACCAAAAATGTCCAGGAAAATCCAGGATCTGCCAGCTCTGTTTATGCCTTCCAGCTTTTAAACCTCCTCTCCTCATCCCAATCCCTCCAAAAAGGGTTTTTTTTAACAGTTGGTTGGAATCTCCTCTTGTAAAAAATGCCTAAATTTTTCCAACAAGATCCCAGCAGCGCCACTCTCCAGATCACCATCCCCTGTTCCACACCATCCATGGATTTCAGCTTGTTTGATGAGACAAACACATTCCAAGGGGGAAAAGAGGATGAGTCAGCTGGAGATGAAGGATTTAGGCTTTAATCCCTCAGGAATGAGTTGGAATTTCCCATGGATGGATCGTCCCAGGTGCTCAAAGACTCATCCCATGCTTGGCCAACCTCCCAAAGGAGCTGCAATGCCGGGAGCTGACCACCCCAGGAAAACACCTCCAGCTGCCTTATTTCCATCTGGATTCCCTGCATCCTGCTGGGATTAAGTAGCCAGCTTGAAATGTGCCTCATATCCGTGGATTTTGCATTTCCATGGATTTTTTTTCTTCTCTTTTTCTTGTCATTCCCCACCAGTGACCTCCAACGATGGCGGTCGTGGAGGATGAGCTCATTCTGGCACGTTGGGAAGCAGAACAGGGAATGCAGCCAGGATGATCCCAGGCATGGAGATGCTGCCATGTGATGTCATTCCATGTCCAAATACAGCTTCCCAAGGATGCACAACCACAGCTGGACACTGGAGAATCCACACCAGGAAAAACTTGGCTGTTCTCCTTAAAAAATTATTAGGAAAAGGTCCAGAGAGGTGGAGGTTTTCTGCTCAAAATTTAAAAGATATGAGCAAAAAAAAAAAAAAAACAAACACGTGGAGAAAATAGGAATTTCACAAATCTGGATGCAAGAAAAATCCATGAGAATTGCCAAAATCATGGATGGAAATAGATAAAACTTCCACGTTTCAACTCAAAAATATTTCCAGTTGAGCAGGAGAGGACAGGATGCCCAGTGGGAACATCATGGGATGCAGCAGCACATCCCAAATTGTCCATCATGTGAACAAGAAGAAATAAATATTATTCATTTTCTCTAACACCCCCTAAACCCACGGTTTTTGCCCCAAAGAACAATCCTGGTGGCAGCACTGCTGCCTGGAATGATGTCAGGATGTCTGGGGTCCGTGGTCAGTGTGGAATGACTTTGGGAAGGCTATTTTTAAGTTGTTTGTGAGGCTCAGGGCTCATGTTTTCCCAGTGCATGGCACTCTCTTCTGGTTTATTTTTGTCACCCAAGACTTTTACATTCCTGGCCATTTGTGTCGTTCTGTTATAAATAGGGATAAATTCATTTTCCAAGGCTCCAGGAGCCCACAGGAGCTTGGAGAGCAGTGAGCACTGAAGCTGTCCCAAAGCTCTGCATTCCCTTCCAGCCTTATTTCACAGAATCCTTCACAGCTGCCACATGATCAGCAAATGAATTATTTCCTAATGGTCTTGCAGCTTCCAGGAGCTCCTGGGGAGATGAACCAAGGCGTAGTTCCAAGGCCCAAGCTGTGATGAGAATTTTCCCAAAGCTCCAAGAGCAACAGAGATGGGAAGGGGCTGGAGAACCAGGAGGGGCTGAGGGAGCTGGGAAGGGTCTGGAGAACCAGGAGGGGCTGAGGGAGCTGGGAAGGGTCTGGAGGGGCTGAGGGAGCTGGGAAGGGGCTGAGGCTGGAGCAAAGGAGGCTCAGGGGGCCCTGGTGGCTCTGCACAAGTCCCTGCCAGGAGGGGACAGTGCAGGGAACAGGGACAGGAGCAGAGGGAACGGCCTCAGGGGGGATTTTGGGGAAATTCCTCCCTGGAACGGGCTGTAAAGTATTGGGATGAGCTGCCCAGGGCAGGGGTGGAGTCCCCATCCCTGGAGGGATTTAAAACCCTGTGGATGTGGCACTGGGGACAGGGGCAGTGGTGGCCTTGGCAGGGCTGGGTTAATTGTTACACTCGGTGACCTTGAAGAGATCTTTCAGCTGTCATGATCCAGTGGCTCCAGGGTTTTGCACTTTTGGAGAGGCAGGACAATGATGTGACATTCCAGGCTCAGCAGCCACAGACAACTCCCAGTGCCAAGGAAAGCCCAGGGAGCACAGCCAGGCTGAAACCCCACGGGGATGCAGCTCCCAGGGGTCCAGCACAGTCCTGGGCAGCAGCCCCAGCCTCCCTGGACACTGGCAGGAGCTGGTGTGGGAATGCCAGCAGCACCCTGGGGAGCACCCAGGGAACACGGGGCTGCAGCCTGGGGGGGACAGGAGGCACCCAGGGAGAGGTTTGGGGATGCAGGGAGCAGCCTGGGCACCCCAGGGAGCAGCATGGACACACCAGGTGTGGCATGGACACCCCAGGGATGGCATGGACACCCCAAGGAGCAGCCTGGACACCCCAAGGAGCAGCATGGACACCCCAGGGAGCAGCCTGGACACCCCAGGGATGGCATGGACACCCCAGGGAGGAGCATGGACACCCCAGGGAGCAGCATGGACACCCCAGGGAGCAGCAGGGACACCCCAGGTGTGGCATGGACACCCCAGGGATGGCATGAACACCCCAAGGAGCAGCCTGGACACCCCAAGGAGGAGCATGGACACCCCAAGGAGCAGCGTGGGCACCCCAGGGAGCAGCGTGGGCACCCCAGGGAGGAGCATGGGCACCCCAGGGAGCAGCAGGGACACCCCAGGTATGGCGGGGACACCCCAAGAAGCAGCACGGGCACCCCAGGGAGCAGCAGGGACACCCCAAGGAGCAGCCTGGACACCCCAGGGAGGAGCACGGACATCCCAGGTGTGGCGGGGACACCCCAGGGAGCAGCATGGACACCCTGGGGAACAACCTGGGCACCTCGACTGGGGACTAGGGCACCCCAGGGAGCAGAGCAACCACCCAAGGAAGCACAGAAAGCATCTTAGGGACGGCACGGCCACCCCAGGGACAGCGTGGCTGCCCCAAATGGGAGTTTGGGTGCCCCAGGGAATAGCGTGGGTAGCTCGGGAAGGGTAGCGGGCATCCCGGGGATTGGCACCGGCATCTCGGGGATTGGCACGGGCATCCCGGGGAGCAGAGCGGGCATCCCGGGGATTGGCACCGCATTCCCAGGGTGCAGCGCGGGCAGCTCGGGGATTGGCACGGGCATCCCGGGGTGCAGAGCGGGCATCCCGGCAAAGCGGAGCGAGCACCTTCGGGACCGGAGCGAACACTTAGGGATGGCACGGGCAGCCCAGGGACAGTGTGGGCACCTCCGAGGGAGCTCGGCAGCCCCCGGGAGCGGCGCGATCCCCTCCGGAAGTCGAGCGGGCTCACCTGGGAGCGGAGCGAGCACCCTCGGGACGGAGTGCGCACCCCGGGAAGGCGGAGGGACCCCGGAAAGGGAGTGCGCACCCCGGGAAGGCGGAGGCACCCCGGAAAAGGTGTGGGCACCCCGGGAAGGCGTAGAGCTCCCCGGGAGGGTGTGGACACCCCGGGCAGGGCTCGGAGAAGCCGGCGGCGAGCCGGGAGCCCGGGGCAGCCCCGCTTACCGGTGTCGGCGGCGGCGCGGAGCAGCAGCAGCGCGGCGGTGCCGCAGAGCAGCGGCAGCAGCGGCGGTGCCATGGCACCGGCCCGGGGGCAGCTCCGCGATCCTGCGGCAGCTCCGTGGCGCTTCCCGGCCGCTGTCGCCGTCCCGGTGCGGCCCGAGAGGTTTCGCTTTCGCTTTCGAGCCGGGCCACCGGGAGGGACGCGCCGCCCTGTTGGGATGGGCAGGGAGGGGATGCGCGGTCCGGGAGGGGCGAGCGGGGATGGCGGTGCCCGGGGGGGTTCGGTACCCGAGGGGAAGTCGGTGCCCGGGAACGCAGTACCCGGAAAGGGATGGAATATAGGGATGCAGCATCCAGCGGGGGTGAGGTGCCCTGGGAGGAAAAGGATGAATTATTTGGGTTTGTGACCCGCGGGGTGCAATATCCGGTGGCGGAGAGGGGATGGGGATCTTCACTCTTCCCTGGAGAAAGCAGTGCCTGGGGGAATGCGAGATGGGGTCACTGCGGTCCCCAGGAGCGCCGTGGTTCTCTTGGGGTGCAACATCTCGGGAAGGGATCCAGTCCCCGCAGGAGAGGAGGCAGCACTCCCTGCCCGGGGAATGTGGTGTCCAAGGGAATCGCGGTGTCCTGGGGGATGCAGGGGGTTCCATGAATCCCAGTCCTGGGGATGGAACATGCTGGTGCCCACACGAATCTCCAGACCGGGAAACAAGCTGTGATCCAGTTCTGCAGAGCTCCCGCAGTCAGGCTCCAGCCCACAGCATTCCCAGCACTCAGATCCCTCAGGTCCTGCTCACAACGAATCCTCCCTGACTCAGCTCCTTGCTCGTGGCCTCTTTATTCTCGCGTGTTGTTGTTTTCTGTTTTATCAGTGAGCGTCAGCAAATAGCCCCACGTGCCCAGAAAAGGGAAAGCAAAGGGCAACTTGGATAACACTTCATGGCCAAATGTTCATGAGAAGGGAATAAATCCTCCCTCTGCCCCCAAGGAAAGAGAATTGACCTCAATGAACCCACCCTGAGAATTGGAGATTTCTGTGCTGCAGGGACTGACCCTGAGAGAACCCTGCACTGAGCTGAGGCCTGGAGAAGCTTCCAGAATGGAATGATGGGACTGGGATTGTGGGTGTGCAGTTTGAACAGAAGTGTGTGATACCACATGGGAGAAAACTTCGAGTTTTAGAATGCAGTGAGATATATATATATATATATATATATAGTGTGTATATATATGTGTATATATATATATATATAGATATATATATTGATATATATAGATATATATAGTAATAGATATATTGTCATAGATATATAGATATATATATAACAAGATAGATGTTTTAGGGTGGTAACTACTTCTCCTTCTTCACCTTCTTCTCCATGGGTTTGGGTGGTTTTGTGTAACTGGATAAAAAAGTCCACATTGCAGGCCACAGTCATTAAGTTAAAAGTATAAATAATTGAAGTATCATTTCTTAATTAAACAGTTTATCCTTAAAAAAAGCCTGCTAAAGAAAGAAATACAACTCCATTTTTAGTTTATTTGAGTGAAACACTATAAAACTCACCATTTGTAAGACTGCAATATAAATAAGAACCAGGAAACATCTGAATCCAAACAAGAAATACCATCTCACACATTTAATCCTGACCCTAACAAAAACCAAACAAACCCAAAACCACAAAAATCTCAACATGAAGCTGTTGAGGAAAGAATAAACAGAGGATCCAGGCAGTTGCACTGCAGCTGAGGGGTACCCCAGGTGCCCAGGGTGGCTGGTGACCACCATTAAGAAATGACACTTCAATTATTTTTACTTTTAACCTAATGACTGTGCCCTGCAATGGGGACTTTTTTATCCAGTTTCACAAAACCACCCAAACCTATGGAGAAGAAGGTGAAGAAGGAGAACTAGTCACCACCCTAAAACATCTATCTTGTTATATATATCTATATCTATATATTACTGTATATCTATTACTATATATATTTTTATCTATATCAATATATAGATAAATAGAGTATATATATATATATATATATTATATATATGGAACCCACAGGATCCCAGCTGTGAGGAGCAGCCAGCAGGGCAGGGTTCACAGCACTCTGTGCAAGAGCTGTGTGTGGTCATCTCTGCTTGTGGGAGAGAAAATTCAGTCTGCAGGGGAAGAATTTGCCTTTCCTCTCAAGAATTCCTCCAAAGGATGTAAACAATCCAATCCTGTCTGCAATTTCCAGAGGGTTTTGGTGCTGCTGGTGCAAAGGAGCTCTGCAGCTGCTAATCTTCCAGAAGATAAGCACAGCTGGGTGAGAGTTGACCTGCAGGATTGTGATCCTCCAGGGAGGGAAGGGCACTTTGCAATGCCTTTCCATGAAAATCCTCCAGCCTTTCCATGGAAAACCAGAGCTAGGGAAGGATTGGCTGTTCAGGAATACACTCAGTGCAAGTGGCAGGTCACACTCCGCATGGTGACAACAGGACATGAGCTGGGGACAACAGGACATGAGCTGGGACAAGAGGATGTGAGCTGGGACAAGGGGACGTGAGCTGGGACAACAGGACATGAGCTGGGACAAGAGGACGTGAGCTGGAGACCAGAGGATGTGAGCTGGGACAAGAGGATGAGAGCTGGGACAACAGGACATGAGCTGGGACAACAGGATGTGAGCTGGGACAAGAGGATGAGAGCTGGGACAAGAGGATGAGAGCTGGGGACAACAGGACATGAGCTGGGGACAACAGGACATGAGCTGGGGACCAGAGGATATGAGCTGGGACAAGAGGACATGAGCTGGGGACAACAGAGCCTGAGCTGATGAGCTGGGGACAACAGGACATGAGCTGGGACAAGAGGACATGAGCTGGCACTGACCAGCAAAGTGACAGGGACCTGTGGTCCAGCCAAGTGACCACACACTCAGAGCCCCTGCAGGCCTGGAAGGTGCTGGAAGCTCTCCCTGGATCCTTCCTCTCTCCAGGTGAGCACCCCCAGCTCCCCCAGCCTTTCCTCCCAGCTGCTCCATCCTCTGATCATCCTGGTGGCCTCCTCTGGATTCTCTTCAACGTTCCATGTCCTTGGCTCAGTCCATTCTGTTATTTATCACATGGATGAAATGAGCACCAGGTCAGAATCAATTCAGAGTTATTAATATGGAGACTGGTGGTGGAGAGGGTGCAAAAGGTTTTAGCAGCATTTAATCATTAACTAATTGAACATTTACATGGGTAGGGTTTGCTCCAATTACAGCAGCCATTTAATTACAGATCCCAGATCCCTGGTTAACACCAGGCCCTCTGCACCAGCCCTTCAGCCTGGAGAGGAGAAGGCTCCAGGGAGAGCTTCCAGCACATTCCAGGCCTGCAGGGACTCCAGGAGAGCTGCAGAGGGACTGGGGACAAGGCCTGCAGGGACAGCAGCCAGGGAATGGCTCCCAGTGCCAGAGGGCAGCCATGGATGGGATCTTGGCAATGAGGAATTCCTGGCTGGGCTGGAATTGCCAGAGCAGCTGGGGCTGCCCCTGATCCCTGCAATGGCCAAGGAAGGGTTGGAGCAGCCTGGGATGGTGGGGCTGCAATGGGATGGGCTTGAAGGTCCCTTCCCACCCAAACCATTCTGGGATTTGGGACACTCAGAATCCATCCCCAGGGATTTTGATGCAAGTTGGGGATGGCAAAGGGAAGGGAGACCCTTCCTGGAGTCCTGAGATTCCCAGTGAAGCCCCCGGATCCCAAAATTCCTTCCCAGAGAGGAGTCGGGGTGGGGATGGATCCAATGCCAGGCTGGGAGAGCTGGGAATGGAGGGAATTCCCTGGAGAGGGAGACTGGGCTGGGATTTTGGGAAGGGATTCCCAGAGCAGCTGGGGCTGCCCCTGATCCCTGCAATGCCCAAGGCCAGGCTGGGCACTGGGGCTGGAGCAGATGGGACAGTGGGAGGTGTCCCTGCCATGGATGGGGTGGCACTGGGTGATCCTCAGGATCCTTTCCAAGTCATTCTCAGATTCCCTGATTTCCCATCAATCATCAGGAAGTTTCCACCCTAGCACAACCCAAGCTGGGAATTACTGGAAGATTTTTTTTCCAAGCTCTGCTAACAATGGTACATTTCCACTTGGGATGATTCCAGGCTGTGACACTCCAAGCCTTCAGGGAATAAGGGATTGTCCCTTGTTCCTCACCTTGCTCAGGCAGCTGGGGCTCTTGGTGTGGACAATTCTCCCACCTTTTCCATGCACGAGTTCCTGGGTGGTCAAGGGATGCTTCCCTGTCCAGCTGGTTTGGTCAAGGGACACTTCAGCATCCAGGTGGGAATTCCTGAGGTCCCCCAGCAGCTCCAAGGAGGGGAAGCTGGGGAGATGCAGCAGCACAGGTGCATCAGGTGAAAATGTTGAGGAGTTCCAGGTTTCTCCTTGGATGCAGCTCATGGAAGGGTTGTGTTCTTGGATGTGACTCTGGAACTGGAGATTCCTGGGTAAAAATAGCTGGATTTTAAGTCAGGACTAGAGATTAGTCCAGTGTCCAAAGGAAGACAAACTCCTTGTTTGAAAGCACCAGGGATGAGGATCCATCTCCTTCCAGGACAAAAATATTCATTTGCATTCTTATTCCAGAAACTGAAACCAAAACTCTGCCTCAAGGAGCAGAATGGTCCAAACTGTAGTCATTAATCAGCTTTTGTTTTCCTGGGAGGATTTAAGCAGTATTTATCTAATTTCTTATCAGCTCTCACAGGTTCCTGCACTGAGTACAGAAAACATGCTCAGGATGTGAGTTCATTCATCCTCCCAGGAATATTTGGGACTGTAATTCATTCCTGATAATTCAATGTGCTCAGGGAAAATGGTCCCAAGAAATGGTCTGTATTTGGCAGCCTGGGATGGTTTCCCATCAGGTTAATTACTTTCATTTTAATTACCTACTATTAATCCAGCAAGAAGCAGCTGCTGGGCCCAGATTCTGTCCCAAGGCAGTGCTGCCCATTGTGCACAGAGACACCTGGAAAAGTCAAAATATTGCCCTGGGAATGAAGAGGGATGGAGAAAGGAAAAAATTCCAGGGGTAACATTTTGTGTCATGGGAATTATGATTTTTTTTTTTTAATGAGAGAAGGAGGAGAAGAAGGAGAAGGAGAAGGAGAAAAGGAAGGAGAAGGTGAAAAGGAAGAAGAAGAAGAAGGAGGAGGAGGAGAAGGAGAAAGAGAAGGAGGAGGAGGAGAAGAAGGAGAAAAGGAAGAAGGAGAAGGAGAAAAGGACAGAGAAGGACAAAAGGAAGGAAAAGGAGAAAGAGAAGGTGAAAAGGCAGGAGAATGAGGAGGAGAAGGTGAAAAGGAAGAAGGAGAAGGAGGTGGAGAAAGAGAAGGTGAAAAGGAAGGAGAATGAGGAGGAGGAGGTGAAAAGGAAGAAGAAGGAGGAGGAGAAGGAGAAGGAGAAAAGGAAGGAGAATGAGGAGGAGAAGGTGAAAAGGAAGAAGGAGAAGGAGGTGAAAAGGAGGAGAAGGACAAAAAGAAGGAGAAGGAGAAAAGGAAGGAGAAGGAGGAGAAGGAGAAGGAGGAGATCCAGTGCTGAGCATTGCAAGGTCATTCTCTCATAAAAGCTAAAATACAGCACGTTACACTTGCTACAGTTTTACAAACAAACATTTCCTGTTTTGGCTGGGATTTGGCAGAATTGGTAAAAACCAGGTGTCCGTGCTGCATTTATGACCTCAGGCTAGAGAGATTCCAGCCTTTCCAGAGCTTCCCAAGGGAAATGTCTCCCTGCTGGAGGGCCAGGAGCGCCCTGCGAGCCGGGGAATGCAGCAGGAGCCGCAGGGCGGGCGGGCTGGGCTGGGCTCGGGGGATCTCCGGGGGATTTTTGGGATTTCAGCTCGGTTTCCGTGCGAGGGAAAGCACCCGTGAAACCACCGGGTTATTTTGGCCACGGGGTTGCTTCAGGTCTCAGTTTCTGGTCTGGGAACTTTCAGTTCTCAGATGTGAACCAGCCGTTTCCCAAAGACAATGAGCAGCTTTTGCTCCCAGGTTTAATTTAATCCAATTCAATTATTTGATGCTGTTCTAGGAGGGAAGAACACTGACAAAACATTAAGTTGTGAAAATTCCAGCTGGAGGCTTGGAAACATCCTCTTTTCCCTGAAATAACATTCCCAGAGGGTTTCTCCTGCAACAAAATGAATTCATTGTTTTGTTTCTGAGGGTGAGAAGGAAAAGGGAAGATTTGTATGGACCTTTTCAGCTTCACTTTCTAGGAATAAATAAATGCCCATCACATGGGGTTTGTTTCCTTTTCCCCTTCTATAATTAATCCCGATCAGGTGGGGAAAGCCTTTCCTTTTTAAAGTTTATCTTTAAAGTCAATAATTATCAAATTCCACTTGGCTCTGCTGTCAACAGCTGTGAATTCTGATAGCTTGGGAATCTTGAATATAAGCCTGTGCTAAATCACTGGAAAAACTTGTACAAAACCCAAATATTCCCCTTGGAATTAAATCACTGGAAAAACTTGTACGAAACCCAAATATTCCCCTTGGAATTAAATCACTGAAAAGCTTGTACAAAACCCAAATATTCCCCTTGGAATTAAATCACTGGAAAAACTTGTAAAAAACCCAAATATTCCCCTTGGAATTAAATCACTGAAAAAACTTGTACAAAACCCAAATATTCCCCTTGGAATTAAATCACTGAAAAACTTGTATAAAACCTAAATATTCCCCTTGGAATTAAATCACTGAAAAACTTGTATAAAACCTAAATATTCCCCTTGGAATTAAATCACTGAAAAAACTTGTACAAAACCCAAATATTCCCCTTGGAATTAAATCACTGGAAAAACTTGTAATAAACCTAAATATTCCCCTTGGAATTAAATCACTGAAAAAACTTGTAATAAACCCAAGTATTGCTCTTTGAATTATAGCTGGGATGTCCTCCTTGACCTCTACAAGCACTTGAAGGAGATGAAGTGTTAAAGAGGAAGAAAAATTGCAGGAAAAATGTGCTTGTGACATTTGCTGAGGAATTTGTTTTGGAACAATTCCTGTTCCTGCAGGTGGCTGAGATTACAAAACCTCGAGTTTTAGGTGGAAAGCCCAGAGTTGGGAGCGTGGCAGGAACAGCTTTGGCTTCTGGAGGAGGAGGAGGAGGAGGAGGGCTGGGGAACATCCACAGCATCCACAGTGTTCCCTGCTCGTCCTGGGAGGATCAATCCTGGGGATAAATGTCCTGGTTGTGGATAAATAAGCAGGATATTTGTCCCCTTTTCCTCAAGGCTGCTGGGGCTGGGGAAGAGCTGAAAAGGGGCTGGGGCTCCAAAATTGGGGTTTAGGTGGTTCTGTCCCCATCGTGTTTTTGGGGGTGGAGTAGAGTGTGAGGAAGGACAGAGTAAGGTCAGTGAGAAGAGTAATTAAAATTATATTATATTATATTATATTATATTATATTATATTATTATTAGATTTATATTATTATTAGATTTATATTATATTGTAATGTATTATATTATATTATTATTATATTATTATATTATATTATATTATATTATATTATTATTATAGTATAGTATATTATAGTACAGTATATTATATTATATTATATTATATTATATTATATTATATTATATTATATTATATTCAGCAATATATCATACCTATTGCATGTAATATATAACATATTTAATATGTAACTTTGTACATTAAAATAATCTAAATTATACTACACAGTCTATTAAATATTATATCATGTTATATCATATTATATTCTATATTGTGAGGTGTGGTATATCTACTGTTACACACATATAATATATAACATATTTAATATATGATACTATATAGTTAAATATAATTTATAATATCTGAAAAATCTAGTAATAAACATAGCATCATTTAATATATGAAGTACATTAAATATATTTATATATTTAATATATATTAAATGTATTTAATATAGAATACATTTTACATATTATAACAATGCATGTTATAAGTGTTATATGTAATATAATATATAATACATATAATATATTATATAGAATGTAGTATATTATGTAATATATATGTCATATATAATATATAATATACAACATGAAATAAAATTTTAAATAGAATATATTTTAAAATAATAGGTAACATATTACATCATGTGTATTATATGTTATATATTATAAATTATACATTATATATTATATATAATATATTATTATATATTATATGTATGTTATATATATTGCACATAACATACTATATAACATATAACATATAAAATAATTTTTTAATAATATATTATATATCACAAATGTTCAGTTTGCCCTCAATTTCCCTGTCCCTGGGGTTTGGAATGCAGCACACAATTCCCATTTGGAAAAACAAGGGAAAAGTGGGGCAAGTTTTAGGTGGAAGTTCTTAAATCCCTCAGGTTACACCATAAAATCCTACCTGAGCTCTGGCAGCACTGCCTGTCTCATTCCCAGTGGGATGGGAAACAGGGAATGGGGAAGGGAACCAGAAATGGGAATGGGGAAACCAGAAATGGGAATGGGGAAGGGAAACCAGAAATGGGAATGGGGAAAGGAAACCAGAAATGGGAATGGGGAAGGGAAATCAGAAATGGGAATGGGAATGGGGAACCCAGAAATGGGAATGGGGAAGGGAAATCAGAAATGGGAATGGGGAACCCAGAAATGGGAATGGGGAACCCAGAAATGGGAATGGGGAAGGGAACCCAGAAATGGGAATGGGGAAAGGAACCCAGAAATGGGAATGGGGAAAGGAACCCAGAAATGGGAATGGGGAAACCAGAAATGGGAATGGGGAAGGGAACCCAGAAATGGGAATGGGGAAGGGAAACCAGAAATGGGAATGGGGAAAGGAACCCAGAAATGGGAATGGGGAAACCAGAAATGGGAATGGGGAAGGGAACCCAGAAATGGGAATGGGGAAGGGAACCCAGAAATGGGAATGGGGAAGGGAAGCAGAAATGGGAATGGGGAAGGGAACCCAGAAATGGGAATGGGAATGGGGAAACCAGAAATGGGAATGGGGAAAGGAACCCAGAAATGGGAATGGGGAAGGGAAATCAGAAATGGGAATGGGGAAAGGAACCCAGAAATGGGAATGGGGAAACCAGAAATGGGAATGGGGAAAGGAACCCAGAAATGGGAATGGGGAAGGGAAACCAGAAATGGGAATGGGGAAGGGAAATCAGAAATGGGAATGGGGAAGGGAACCCAGAAATGGGAATGGGAATGGGGAAACCAGAAATGGGAATGGGGAAAGGAACCCAGAAATGGGAATGGGGAAGGGAACCCAGAAATGGGAATGGGGAAGGGAAATCAGAAATGGGAATGGGGAAGGGAAATCAGAAATGGGAATGGGGAAGGGAACCCAGAAATGGGAATGGGGAAGGGAAATCAGAAATGGGAATGGGGAAGGGAAATCAGAAATGGGAATGGGGAAGGGAACCCAGAAATGGGAATGGGGAAAGGAACCCAGAAATGGGAATGGGGAAGGGAAATCAGAAATGGGAATGGAGAACCCAGAAATTGGAATGGGGAAGGGAACCCAGAAATTGGAATGGGAATGGGGAAACCAGAAATGGGAATGGGGAACCCAGAAATGGGAATGGGGAAGGGAACCCAGAAATGGGAATGGGGAAGGGAAACCAGAAATGGGAATGGGGAAGGGAACCCAGAAATGGGAATGGGGAAGGAACCCGGAAATGGGAATGGGGAAACCAGAAATGGGAATGGGGAAGGAACCCAGAAATGGGAATGGGGAAAGGAACCCAGAAATGGGGAAGGGAACCCAGAAATGGGAATGGGGAACCCAGAAATGGGAATGGGGAACCCAGAAATGGGAATGGGGAAGGGAACCCAGAAATGGGAATGGGGAAGAGAACCAGAAATTTGCAATAATCCCTGACATTTTTCAGGTTGGTTTCTTCCCTCCATTTGAGGGGAAAGGCACTGAATGAATTCATTCACCACTCCAGTCTCTTTATCTGGAAGCCACGGAGTTTATCTGAATTTATTTACTAGAGGGTTATTGAGGAGAAAATAATTCTGTCAGGAGTAGGATGTAATTACACTTGAGCAGGATGTGGCAGGAAAGGTCACTCCACTCTTGGTGTCCTGCCCAAAATTGTTGTGTGGGCTGTTAAACCTGACTGAGCAGCACAGGAAAGAACCAGAATTAAGTTTAAGAATTTATAAATTACCCCAGGAGTTTTCACAGTTCCCTGGATGGTGGATTACAAAAAAGAGAAGTCAGGAAAATGGGATGAAATTCAGCAGTTTTTCATTGTCAGGTTCCTAAAATACCATGAAAAATCCAGCTTTGGAAAGAAAATTTAAAAATGGACTCGTGGCTTCATGCTCCAGCTTCTCCAGTCACTGCTGCTGGATTTAACAGGATTCAGGCTGGGACTATGCTTAAAATAATATATAATATGTAACATATTATATAATATATAATAAATATATAGTATAGAATATAGAATATAGAATATAGAACATGTTCTATAATACATAATTGAATATATAGTATAGAATATAGAATATAGAACATATTCTATAATATATAATAAATATATAGTATAGACTATAGAATATAGAACATATATAATACATAATAAATATAGAATATAGAATATGGAATATAGAATTAATGTATAGTATATAAAATTTATTCAGTCACATTCCCAGCACTGCCCATGTCCCCACGTGCCACATCCACAGGGTGTTAAATCCCTCTGGGAATGGGCACAAATTTTCCCAAAAAAGAATTTTCCCATTATCCAACCTAAACCTTCCCTGGAACAACTTGAGGCAGTTTTTTTGCTTAAGGGGCTCAAATGGTTGGTGTGTTTTGAGAGTTATGTGTGAGTTACACATGAGTTACACAGGAATTACATGGGAATTAATTGGGAATTACTTGGGAGTTACTTGGGATTTACATGAGTTACACAGGAATTACATGGGAATTACATGGGGGTTCCTTGCCAGTTACATGGGAATTAATTGGGAATTACATGGAAATTACTTGGGAATTATATGGAAATTACATGGGGGTTCCTTGCCAGTTACACATGAGTTACATGGGAATTAATTGGGAATTACTTGGGAGTTACTTGGGATTTACATGAGTTACACATGAGTTAAATGGGAGATTAATGGGAATACTTCTTTTTTTTGCAATGGGCTCAAATAGTTTTTTTGTCTGAAGAGTTACTAGTGAGTTCCTTGTGAGTTACACAAGTTACAAGGGAATTACTTGGGATTTACATAGGAGCTCCTGGTGAATTACACATGAGATATTAATGAGATAATGTGGGATATTAATTAATATGGGATATTAATGAGAATCCTGTTTTTGGCAATGTGCTGAAATGGTTGTTTAGTCTGGATAGTAACATGAGAGTTACTTGTGAGTTCCCTGTGAGTTACACAGGAGTTACATGGAAGTTACTTGGGAGACAATGGCAGTCCTCTTTTTTTTTGCCAGTGGGCTCAATGGTTTTTTGCCTTGAGAGTAAACTCTGTTAACTTGCTAACACATGAGTTAACATGGGAATTATTTTTTTTTTGCCAAGGGCCTCCGTGCTTGGTTTGTCATGGGAGTTAAATGTGAGTTACATATGAGTTACACAGGAGTTACTTGGGGTTTACATGTGAGTTCCTTGCAAGTTACACATGAGTTATGTGGGATGTCAGTGAGAATCCTTTTTTTGCAATGTGCTGAAATGGTTATTTTGTCTGGATAGTAACATGAGAGTTACTTGTGAATTCCCTGTTACAAAAGAGTTACATGGAAGTTACTTGGGAGACAATGGCAATCCTCTTTTTTTTTGCCAGGGGCTCAATGGTTTTTTGCCTTGAGAGTAAACTCTGTTAACTTGCTAACACATGAGTTAACATGGGAATTATTTTTTTTTTGCCAAGGGCCTCCGTGCTTGGTTTGTCATGGGAGTTAAATGTGAGTTACATATGAGTTACACAGGAGTTACTTGGGGTTTACATGTGAGTTCCTTGCAAGTTCCACATGAGTTATGTGGGATATCAGTGAGAATCCTTTTTTTGGCAATGTGCTGAAATGGTTGTTTAGTCTGGATAGTAACATGAGAGTTACTTGTGAGTTCCCTGTGAGTTACACAGGAGTTACAGGGAAGTTAATTGGGAGATAATGGCAATCCTTTTTTTTTGCCAGGGGCTCAATGGTTTTTTGCCTTGAGGGTTAACTCGGTTAACTTGCTAACACATGAGTTACATGGGATTTTTTTTTCCTTTGTTTTTTGCCGAGGGCCTCAGTGCGTGGTTTGCCATGGGAGTTAAATGTGAGTTATATAAGAGTTACACAGGAGTTACTTGTGACTCACCCCAGCTTTTGCCAAAGGTCCCAGAGGGTTGGATTGTCACGTGAATTCCACGTGAATTCGATGTCAATTCCATGTAAATTCCATGTAAATTCATTGTGAGCTCCACAGGAGTTCCCGTTCCTTGGCCAGGAGCGCAGATCGTTGATTTATTTATTTACTTTTCTCTCTGTCCGCCGGCGGAACCTCACTCCCCTCACAAAATAACGACGCGGCTCCTTTAAGACGCGCCCCACTCTGGCCCCGCCCCTCAGCGCGCGGCTGGGGGCGTGGCTTGGCGAGACGGAAAGGGCCGGGATTGATTGACATCACCACTGCCCAATCAGATGTCAGAGAGCCGGACAGGGGCGGAGCTTCCGGCGGGTCTGCTTAGGCGGCGGCGCTCGGAAGGAGCGGGAGCGGGGTCGCCATGATCAAGAAGTTCGATAAAAAGGACGAGGAGTCCGGTACGGGGGGGTTGTGGGCGAGGGGAGCGTTGTTGGGGCCGGGAGGGGGCTGAGGAGACAGCGGGGGTTGGGGTGAGAGGGGTGCAGAGGTGAACTCGGGGTGGAAGTGAGGGAGATGCTGAGATGAGGGAGATGCTGGGCTGAGGGAGATGCTGAGGAAGGTGCTGAGCTGAGAGATGCTGGGCTGAGGGAGATGCTGAGGAAGGTGCTGAGGTGATGGGGGTGCTGAGCTGAGGGAAATGCTGAGCTGAGAGATGCTGAGGTGAGGAAGGTGCTGAGCTGAGGGAGATACTGAATTGAGAGGTGCTGAGGTGAGGAAGGTGCTGAGCTGAGAGATGCTGAGGTGAAGAAGGTGCTGAGCTGAGGGAGATACTGAATTGAGAGATGCTGAGGTGAGGAAGGTGCTGAGCTGAGAGATGCTGGGCTGAGGGAGATGCTGAAGTGAGGGAGATGCTGAGGGAGGTGCTGAGGTGAGGGAGATGCTGAGCTGAGGGAGATGCTGAGGAAGGTGCTGAGGTGAGGAAGGTGCTGAGCTGAGGGAAATACTGAGCTGAGAGATGCTGAGGTGAGGAAGGTGCTGAGCTGAGGGAGATACTGAATTGAGAGGTGCTGAGGTGAGGAAGGTGCTGGGCTGAGGGAGATGCTGAAGTGAGGGAGATGCTGAGGAAGGTGCTGAGGTGAGGAAGGTGCTGAGCTGAGGGAAGTGCTGAGGTGAGGAAGGTGTGAGCTGAGGGAGATGCTGAACTGAGAGGTGCTGAGCTGAGGGAGATGCTGAGGTGAGGGGAGATGCTGAGGTGAGGGAGGTGCTGAGGTGAGGGAGGTGCTGAGGTGAGGGAGATGCTGAACTGAGAGGTGCTGAGGTGAGGAAGGTGCTGAGCTGAGGGAGATGCTGAGGTGAGGGGAGATGCTGAGGTGAGGGAGGTGCTGAGGTGAGGGAGGTGCTGAGGTGAGGGAGATGCTGAACTGAGAGGTGCTGAGGTGAGCAGGATGCTGTGGGGGGTGTGGAGGTGAGGGAGCTGCTGAGGTGAAATAAAATTCCCAGAGCAGCCGCGGTTGTCCCCTGCAAGTGTCCCGGGCCAGGCTGGAGCGAGCTGGGGTAGGGGAAGCTGTCCCTGCTGGTGACAGGAGGTGGAAGGGAAAGGTCCTTAAACCCCTTCCAGCCCATCCCGTGGTTCTGTGGTCTCTCACCTCTCACAGTTCATGGGGAATTTGTGTTTCAGCTGTAAGGACTGACTGACAAAGGATTTCTCCCCTCTGGTGACAAATCCAAAGGAGCTGGGATCTGTTTGCTCTCCTTCTTGCA